>LR750378.1:161488-271206 GCA_902729485.2 Mus minutoides | reverse complement strand
CTGAGTTCTATCTAATAGCTGATTGTGAGCATCCACTTCCATGTTTGCCAGGCATTGGTATAGCCTCCCACAGCTATATCAAGGCATTTCAGCACTATCTTGCTGGCATATGCAATCGTGTCTATGTTTGGTGGCTGATTATGGGATGGATCCCCGGCTGCTGCAGTCACTGGTTGGTCCATCCTTTGGTTCAGCTCCACCCATGATCTCTGTAACTCCTTCAATGTGTGCTTTTTTCTTAATTCTAGGAAGGGGAAAAGTGACCACATTTTGATCTTCATTCTTCTAGAGTTTCATGTGTTTAGTTAATTGTATCTTGGGTATTCTAGGTTTCTGGGCTAATATCCACTTCTCAGTGAGTACATGTTATGTGAGTTCTTTTGTGATTGGGTTACCTCACTCAGGATGATACCCTCCAGATCCATCCATTTGCCTAGGAATTTTATATATTCATTGTTTTTAATAGCTGAGTAGTACTCCATTGTGTAAATGTACCAAATTTTTTGTATCCATTCCTCTGTTGAGGGACATCTGGGTTCTTTCCAGCTTCTGTCTATTATGAATAAGGCTGCTATGAACATAGTGGAACATGTGTCCTTCTTACCTGATGGTACATCTTCTGGATATATGCCCAGGAGAGGTATTGCTGGATCTTCTGGTAGTACTATGTCCATTTTTCTGAAGAACCACCAGACTGATTTCCAGAGTGGTTGAACAAGCTTGCAGTTCCACCAACAATGGAGGAGCGTTCCCCTTTCTCCACATCCATGCCAGCATCTGCTGTCACCTGAATTTTTGATCTTAGCCATTCTTACTGGTGTGAGGTGGAATTTCAGAGTTGTTTTGATTTGCATTTCCCTGATGATTAAGGATGTTGAACATTTTTTCATGTGTTTCTCAGCCATTCCCTATTCCTCAGTTGAGAATTCTTTGTTTAACTTTGTGCCCCATTTTTTAATGGGGATATTTGATTTTCTGGTGTCTACCTTCTTGAGTTCTTTATATATATTGGATATCAGTCCCCTATCTGATTTAGGATTGGTAAAGATCCTTTCCCAATCTGTTGGTGGCCCCTTTGTCTCATTGACAATATCTTTTACCTTACAAAAGCTTTGCAACTTTATAAGGTCCCATTTGTCAATTCTTGATCTTACAGCACAAACCATTGCTGTTCTATTCAGGAATTTTTCCCCAGTGCCCATATCTTCGAGGCTTTTCCCCACTTTCTCCTCTATAAGTTTCAGTGTCTCTGGTTTTATGTGGAGATCCTTAAACCATTTAGACTTGACCTTAGTACAAGGAGATAAGAATGGATCAATTCCCAGTCTTCTACATGATAGCCGCCAGTTGTGCCAGCACCATTTGTTGAAAATGCTGTCTTTTTTTCCACTGGATAGTTTTAGCTCCCATGTCAAAGATCAGGTGACCATAGGTGTGTGGATTCATTTCTGGGTCTTCGATCCTATTCCATTGATCTACCTGTCTGTTGCTGTGCCAGTACCATGCAGTTTTTATTACAGTTGCTCTATAGTACAGCTTGAGGTCAGGCCTGGAGATTCCACCAGAGGTTCTTTTATTGTTGAGAAGAGTTTTTGCTAGTCTAGGTTTTTTGTTATTTCAGATGAACTTGCAAATTGTCTTTTCTAGATCCTTGAAGAACTGAGTTGGAATTTTAATGGTGATTGCATTGAATCTGTAGATAGCTATAGGCACGATAGCCATTTTTACTATATTGATTCTGCCAATCCATGAGCATGGGAGATCCTTCCATCTTCTGAGATCTTCCTCAATTTCTTTCTTCAGAGACTTGAAGTTCTTGTCATACAAATCTTTCACTTCCTTTGTAAGAGTCACACCAAGATATTTTATATTGTTAGTGACTATTGTGATCTCTTTCTCAGCCCATTTATCCTTTGTATAGAGAAAGGCCATCGATTTGTTTGAATTAATTCTATATCCAGCTACTGCACGGAAGCTGTTTATCAGGTTTAGGAGTTCTCTGGTGGAGTTTTTGGGGTAACTTATATATACTATCATATCATCTGCAAATAGTGATAGTTTGACTTCTTTCTTTCCAATTTATATCTGCTTGACCTCCTTTTGTTGTTGAATTGCTCTGGCTAGGACTTCAAGTACTATATTGAATAGGTAGGGAGAAAGTGGGCAGCCTTGTCTAGTCCCTGATTTTGTGGGATTGCTTCCAGTTTCTCTCCATTTAGTTTGATGTTGGCCACTGGTTTGCTGTAGATTGCTTTTATCATGTTTAGGTATGGGCCTTGAATTCCTGATCTTTCCAAGACTTTTATCATGAATGGGTGTTGGATTTTGTCAAATGCTTTCTCAGCATCTAAGGAGATGATCATGTGGTTTTTATCTTTTGAGTTTGTTTATATAGTGTATTACGTTGATGTATTTCCGTATATTAAACCATCCCTGCATTCCTTGGATGAAGCCTACTTGGTCATGATGGATGATCGTTTTGATGTGTTCTTGGATTCTGTTGGGGAGAATTTTGTTGAGTATTTTTGTGTAGATGTTCATCAGGGAAATTGGTCTGAAGTTCTCTATCTTTGTTGTGTCTTTATGTGGTTTAGGTATCAGAGTAATTGTGGCTTCATAGATTCTATAGAATGAAGATTCTATTTTGTTGAATAGTTTGAGAAGAACTGGAACTAGGTCTTCTTTGAAGGTCTGATAGAACTCTGCACTAAACTCATCTGGTCCTGGGCTTTTTTTGGTTGGGAGACTATTAATGACTGCTTCTATTTCTTTAGGAGATATAGGACTGTTTAGGTCATTAATTTGATCCTGGTTTAGCTTTGGAACTTGGTATCTGTCTAGAAAATTATCCATTTCATGTAGATTTTCCAATTTTTTTGAATATAACCTTTTGTAGAAGGATCTGATGGTGTTTTGAATTTCCTCAGGATCCGTTGTTATGTCTCCCTTTTCATTTCTGATTTTGTTAATTCGGATGCTCTCCCTGTGCCCTCTAGTGAGTCTGGCCAGGGGTTTATCTATCTTGTTGACTTTTTCAAAGAACCAGCTCCTGGTTTGATTGATTCTTTGAATTGTTCTTTTTTTTCCCCACATGGTTGATTTCACCCCTGAGTTTGATTATTTCCTGCCATCTACTCCTGTTAGGTGAATTTGCTTCCATTTGCTCTAGAGCTTGCAGATGTGCTGCCAAGCTACTGGTGTATGCTCTCTCCATTTTTTTTTTTTTTGTAGGAACTCATAGCTATGAGTTTACCTCTCAGGAATGCTTTCATTGTGTCCCATAAGTTTGGGTATGTTGTGGCTTCATTTTCATTAAACTCTAGAAAGTCTTTAATTTCTTTATTTCTTCCTTGACCAAGGTATCATTGAGTAGAATGTTGTTCAGTTTCCAAGTGAATGATGGTGTTCTGCTACTTATGTTGTTATTGAAGAACAGCCTTAGACCATGGTGATCTGAAAGGATGCATGGGACAATTTCAATATTTTTGAATCTGTTGAGACCTGTTTTGTGGCCAATTATGTGGTCAATTTTGTAGAAGGTGCCATGAGGTGCTGAGAAAAAGGTATATCCTTTTGTTTTAGGACGAAATATTCTGTAGATATCTGTTAAGTCCATTTGTTTCATAGCCTCTGTTAGTTTGACTGAGTCTCTTTTTAGTTTCTGTTTCCAGGATCTTTCCTTGATGAGAGTGGGGTGTTGAAGTCTCCCACTATTATTGTGTGAGATGCAATGTCTCTTTTGAGCTTTACTAATGTTTCTTTAATGAAAGTGGCTGCCCTTGCATTTGGACCATAGATATTCAGAATTGAGAGTTCCTCTTGGAAGATTTTGCCTTTGATGAGTAAGAAGTGCCCTTTTGTCTTTTTTGATAACTTTGGGTTGAAAGTCTATTTTATTCGATATTAGAATGGCTACCCCAGCTTTTTTCTTTGGCCCGTTTGCTTGGAAAATTGTTTTCCAGCTTTTCACTCTGAGGTAGTGTCTGTCTTTTTTCCTGAGGTGTGTTTCTTGTAAGCAGCAAAACGTTGGGTCCTGTTTGTGTAGCCAGTCTGATAGTCTATGTCTTTTTATTGGGTTATTGAGTCCATTGATATTAAGAGATATTAAGGAACAGTAGTTCTTGCTTCCTGTCATTTTTGTTTTTAGAGTTGGGATTCTGTTCTTGTGGCTGTCTTCTTTTAGGTTTGTTGAAGGATTATTTTCTTGCTTTTTCTAGGGCAGAATTTCCATCCTTGTATTGGTGTTTTTCTGTTATTATCCTTTGAAGGGCTGGATTTGTGGAAAGATATTGTGTGAGTTTGAATTTGTCATGGAATACTTTGGTTTCTACATCTATGGTAAATGAGAGTTTTGCTGGGTATAGTAGCCTGGGCTGGCATTTGTGTTCTCTTAGTGTCTGTATAATATAATATCTGTAGTAATTCTAATAGGCCTGCCCTTATATGTTACTTGACCTTTTTCCCTTACAGCTTTTAATATTCTGTCTTTATTTAGCGCGTTTGTTGTTCTGATTATTATGTGTTGGGAGGAATCCTTTTCTGGTCCAGCTTATTTGGAGTTCTGTAGGCTTCTTGTATATTTATGGGCATCTCATTCTTTAGGTATGGAAAGTTTTCTTCCATAATTTTGTTGAAGATATTTGCTGGCCCTTTAAGTTGAGAATCTTCATTCTCATCTACTCCTATTATCCTTAAGTTTGGTCTTCTCATTGTGTCCTGGATTTCCTGGATATTTTGAGTTAGGATCTTTTTGCATTTAGCATTTTCTTTGATTGTCATGTCTATGCTCCCTATAGAATCTTCTGTGCCTGAGATTCTCTCTTCCATCTCTTGTATTCTGTTGCTGATGCTTATATCTACGGTTCCTGATTTTTTTCCTATGGTTTCTATCTCCAGGGTTATCTCCTTTTGGGTTTTCTTAATTGTTTCTACTTCTATTTTTATGTCCTGGTTGGCTTTGTTCAATTCCATCACCTGTTTGGTATTGTTTTCCTGAAATTCTCTAGGTTGTTTATCTGTATTTTCCTGTATTTCCTTCTTATAGTCCTCCATCATCATCATGACTATTGACTTTAGGTCCATGTCCTGCTTTTCTGGTGTAATGTTGTATCTAGAACTTGATGTGGTGGGTGAGTTTGGCTCTGGTGATGCCAAGTACCCTTGGTTTCTGTTGCTTCTGTTCTTACATTTGCCTCTTGCCATCTCTGCTTGAGGAGACCTGGCATTGGTGCAGACCAGAAGAAAGCGGCTGCCCTGGTCTGTCCCTTTATTTATCTTCCAGCTGCACTCTTGAGTTCCAAGAGATTGGATTGGAACAGATGTTGTGTTCCGCTGCTCACTGGTGGTCCCAAGATGGCTTGGGGAGTCTCGTAGGGACCTCGGGAGAGTGCACAGCGCCTGGGCCTGAGACCGACCTGAGCTGGTGCAGGGTGAACCGGAAGGGAGCTGGTGTCCTGCCCTGGGCCTTTATCAGTCTCCAGGCTGAAGTCTCAGGTCCCACGTGATTGGATTGGAACAGATGTTGTGTCCCACTGCTCACCTATAGTCCCAAGATAGCCTGGGGAGAACCTCTGGAACCTTGGAAGAGTGCAGAGCACCTGTGTCCGAGACCAACTGGAGCTGGTGCAGGGCCGGAGATCGTGCAGGGCAGACTGGAAGGGTACCACACTTTTTAATAGGATTATTTGATTCTCTGGAGCTGAACTTCTTGGGTTCTTTGTATATATTGGATATTAGCTCTCTATCAGATGTAGGATTGGTGAAGATCCTTTCCCAATCTGTTGGCTGCTTTTGAGTCCTACTGACAGTGTCCTTTGCCTTACAGAAGCTTTGCAATTTTATGAGGTCTCATTTGTCAATTCTTGATCTTAGAGCATAAGCCATTGTTGTTCTGTTCAGGAAAATTTCGCCTATACCCATGTGTCCAAGGCTCTTCCCCACTTTCTCTTCTATTAGTTTCAGTGTATCTGGTTTTATTTGGAGGTCTTTGATCCACTTGGACTTGAGCTTTGTACTAGTAGATAAGAATGGGTTGATGTGCATTCCTCTACATTCTGCCCTCCAGTTAAACCAGCACCATTTGTTGAAAATGCTGTTTTTATTCCACTGCATGGTTTCAGATCTTTTGTCAAATTCAAGTGACTATAAGTGTGTGGGTTCATTTATGGGTCTTCAATTCTATTTTATTGATCTTCCTGCTTGTCTCTATATGAATATCATACAGTTTTTATCACTAATCCTTTGTAATACAGTTGACATCAATGATGGTGATTTCCCCCAGAAGTTCTTTCATTGTTGAGAATAGCTTTTGCTATCCTGAGTTTTTGGTTTTTCCAAATGAATTGTCAAATTGCTCTTTCTAAATCTATGGGGAACTGAGTTGGAATTTTCATGGGAATTGCACTGAATCTGTAGATTGCTTTCTGCAAGCTGGCCTTTTTTTCTATATTAATTATGACAATCCATGAGCATGGGAGATCTTTCCATCTTCTGAGATCTTCAAGTTCTTTTTTCAGAAACGTGAATTTCTTGTCATACATATTTTTTCACTTGCTTGGTTAGAGTCACACCAAGGTATGCAATATTATTTGTGACTATTGACAAGGATGTTGTTTTTCTATTTTTTTTCTAAGCCTGTTTGTCCTTTGAGTAGATGAAGGCTACTGATGTGTTTGAGTTAACTTTATATCCAGCCACTTTGTTAAAGTTGTTTATCATCTGTAGGGGATCTATGGTGGATTTGGGGGTCACTTAAGTATACTATCATATCATGGGCAAATAGTGATATTTTGACTTCTTCCTTTGACCTTCTTTTGTTCTCTATTTGCTCTAGCTAGAACTTCAAGTACTATATTGAATAGGTAGGAAGACAGTGGGCAATCTTTTCTGGTCCCTAATTTTAGTGGTATTGCTTCAAGTTCCTCTCTATTTAGTTTGATGTTGGCTACTGGCTTGCTTTTAGTATGTTTGGGTATTGGCATTGAATTCCTGGTCTTTAAAAGACTTTTTTTTTTTTTTTTTTTTTTTTTTTGGTTTTTCGAGACAGGGTTTCTCTGTGTAGCCCTGGCTGTTCTGGAACTCACTTTGTAGACCAGGCTGGCCTCGAACTCAGAAATCCGCCTGCCTCTGCCTCCCGAGTGCTGGGATTAAAGGCGTGCGCCACCACGCCCAGCTCTTTAAAAGACTTTTAACATGAAGGACTGTTGAATTTGATCAAATGCTTTTTCAGCATCTAATGTAACGATCACATGTTGTCCCCCCCCTTTGAGTTTGTTTATATAGTGTATTATAGTGATGGATTTCCATATGTTGAACCATCTCTGCATCCATGGGATGAAGCTTACTTGATCATGGTAAATAAATGTTTTGATTTGATTTGTAATTCGATTCAGTTTGTGAGAATTTTATTGAGTATTTTTGCATCAATGTTCATAAAAGAAATTGATCTCAATTTCTCTTTGTTTGTTAGTTATTTTTATAGTTTAGGTGTAAGCATAATTGTGGCTTCATAGAATAAATTGGAAAGTGTTCCTTTCATTTCTATTTTGCGAAATAATTAGAGAAATATTGGTATTAGATCTTCTTTGAAGGTCTGATAGAATTCTGCACTAAACCCATCTGGTCCTAAGCGTCTTTTGTTTGGAAGACTTTTAATGACCGCTTCTATTTCTTTAGTGGTTATACATCCAAGATTAGTAGACAGCAGGAAATAATCAAACACAGGGCTGAAATCAAGCAAGTACAAACAAAAAGAACTATACAAAGAATCAACAAAACCTTTGGTTTGGTTCTTTGAGAAAATCAACAATATAGATAAACCCTTAGCCAGACTAACCAGAAGGCACAGAGACAGTATTCAAATTAATAAAATCAGAAATGAAAAGGGAGACATAACAATGGAAACTGAGAAATTCAAAAGATCATCAGATCCTAATACAAAAGCCTATTCTCAACAAAATTGGAAAATCCGGATGAAATGGACAATTTTCTTGACAGATACCAGGTGCCAAAGTTAAATAAGGATCAGGGGATTATTTCTTAATATTTTGGATTCTATTGAGGAAACTGGTTAACTCTTTTTGGGGTATAAGTTCCTTAATTTATAATTTACTAATTTACTAGTAAGTTAGTTCTAGAAGACAGCCTCTTTTGCTTTTATAAGCAGTATAAGTGATGGACCAATCTTGATATAGATACTTTCTGAAACAGCGCCTATTATTGTAAAGAACTTCCTGCCCATCATGCATAAAATCCGATTGTTTTTTAAAATCTGTCTTTTGTTTTATTTCAGAAAGAGAAAAATCTGGGAGACTAGAGCCATATCTGTCTGACATCTTTTTCCCAGTACCTTCCCTCAGAACAAAGTCTATACTATAAATCAATTCAAAGTTTAGTATCTTAGGTGTATCTTATTCCTGAGATTTGTTATTTTATTCATACTTTTTCTTCTGTGTGATTCCCTTGTTTGTTTGTGGGGAGAGAATGGTCTTATAAGCATCAAATATGTTGAATTATGCATTCCTTGTCTTCCAGTTTGGATATCCTTTATATTTAAGTTAAACTAAGAGTCAATATGTCTATAGTGTGTGCATATTAAAGTGCTTTAAATATGTGAAGATTCTTTCCTACTGAATTAAATAAAAATGTGCTATTAGAAATATGGAGTATAGGAACTATGGAGTTGGTTCACTGGTTTAGAGCAGTGAATGTTCTTCCTGAGGATACTGGTTCTGTTCCCAATATTTGTACTGGGCGGCTCACAGTCACCTGAACCTTCAGAGGCAAGATATGATGTTCTCTTCCACTTGCAATAAATATTTACTTTCATGTGATTCATAGACATAAACCCATACCCAAACATACACAAGTAATAAATATATTGATCTTTGAAAAATAGAGAATATAAAATATCTCCATTTCTCTACAAAAAGTTTAGATGTGGTCTTATGAAATAGGCTATTTGGTACTTCTATGATTGTCTCTTATTGGCTTGAGAAAGAAAGAGATATGGCTAAGAAAAATTCCATTTTGTGCTAGTCACTCATTCTAAATTTCTAAAAAGTAAGCTCACAGCAACTCTGACATCTTTCCACATGCCTAGAATTGTAAAACTGTTGTGAAATGAAACTGCTTGCTCAGGTTTCAGTAAACTCTGTTTATCACTGTGCACAGTGGCAATGAGGCACTTCCTCAGGTAGCTGTGAATTTGACAGGAATAACGTAATTGTGAGGTATCTGCACTGTGAGATTGATCTGAGAAAGGTAAAAAGAATGACCAGACTATGGGACGAGCAGTATTTAAGGGGTCTCAAGAAATCCCTCAAGACATGAGGAAAATGGGTTAAGAAAATTTGTTCACAGCTAAGACCTGCTCCAAGAGAGATAGAATAGATTTCAGAAAAGCAGTTATCCCCTTTTTGGGACATTTAAGCAAAAGAGAGGAAAAATGGATATAAGGTATTTCAGAGCTCTCCTAGGGACAGGGAGTAATCAGGAGATGTCCTGCTTCCTCTCTGTCTTCTATGGAGATATTATTCCTTCTGGTTAGGATATCTGGGTTCCTTTGAGACATCAAATTCTCTTCCCTCTCTGTCTATTGTCTGTCCTTGGTGCACCAATATGTCCATATATCTGTTAATTTATGTTTGATTTTGTTTTGTTGTTTAAGTGATTGTTGTTCTGTGTTTCATGTTGAAAAAAAATGGTTAACACTTTATCTTCTGGCTGTCTAGCCTTTCATTTAGATTAACTTGTTTAAAAGGCAGTCTCATTCTGCACAGCAGAAACTGTTAAGTTACTCTGCACTCTGGCTGGGAGGCAAGCACAGCTGGAAAAGCCCTGCTAGAGGCTGATTATCTACACAAGCAATTCTTAAAGGGCCAACAGATTTTGCCTGTAAGATTGGTAACAGAAGTCAGCTTAAAATTGGTAACTCGGGGTTGGAGTTATTCTAAATAACACTTGGCATGAGCCAACCCAGGAAAACAGGTCTCTAAAGATACTTCTAAATTGGGAAAATATTTTGTGTAATTTTTATTCTAGAAAATAGATTTATAAAGCATAGAATTTTAAATGATGTCTCTTTAATGATATATTAAATGCTGCTCTAACATGCATTCATATGTAAGAGCTGGTAGCCAAACTTTGGACATGAAAGTCATGCTTTGGGTATTGATTTTAAAGAAAATGGTTGTTTAAAGTTAGGGTTTGTTTTGCAAAATTATGGTCATGCTTTAATATTGCAAAAGACACTTAAAAATATAGTTAAATTGCCAATGTTCCATTATCTACAGTTTACAATTCAATCAGAAGCTCAATATTTTAACTCACCCATATTTATAATTAAGAAAAAATCAAGCAAGTGGAGACATTCATAAAGGATATTATAAAATAGTAGTAGATTTGAAAGATTGTTTTTTTCAATTTTTTTTTACTATTTTGCATCCTCAGTATTGTGAATGATTTGCTTTGAGTGTTCCTTCTATTAATTTTAAAGAGCCAATGAAAAGCTATCAATGGATAGTTCTTTCTCAAGGTATGGCTAACAGTCCTATATTATGTCAAAAATTTGTGGCATGAGCCATCCAGCATATGAGACAGCAATGGCCAATAATATACATTATACATTATTCAGATACTATCTTATGAGGAAAAGATGCTCAGGACTTGCTTCTATGTTTTAGAAATTTACAATAGGCATTAACTGATAAAGCATTACAAATTGCTCCAGAAAAACTGCCAACTCAAGATTCTTATAATAATTTAGGAACTTTAAAATTTTTTATTAGATATATTTTTCATTTACCTCTAAAATCCTATCCCTTTTCATACTTTCTTCTCTGAAAGACCCCTACCCCCCCTCTCTGCTCCCCAACCCACCCACTCCTGCTTCCTGGCCCTGGCATTATCCTGAACTCCTCCCACAATAATAGTGGGGGACTTCAGAACCCTATTATCACTAATGGACAGGTCCTTAAAACAGAAACTAAACAAAGACAGAGTGAAACTAATAGAGGTTCTGAATCAAAAGATTTAACAGATATCTACAGAACATTTCACTGTAAAACAAAATAATGCACCTTCTCAGCACCTCATGGTACCTTCTCCAAATTGACCATATAATCAGTCACAAAACAAGCCAAAACTAATGCACAAAGATTAAAATAATTCCATGCACACTATCAGATCACCATGGCCTAAGGCTGGTCTTCAATAATGACAAAAACAGCAGAAATCCCATATACCCATGGTAAACATACTTTGTAGACACTCTTTGTCCTTCTATGTTATAAGAACTATAAGCTCCTTTCTGAATTTAAATTTAATAGGACAGAAGCAAGTACTCACTTGTGACCCACTGAAAGAGAGAAAATGAAGATATGACTATGTTCTTATTTTTGATTGCTACCATTTTTAATTTACCATTTCTTCTGATTAGAATTCATATAAGAACTTTATTTATGCAAAGAATCATCATTTTTCTGTACCCTTCAGATGATAAGGTATGTCACTGGGCACATAGGTAATTTGCCTAGAAACAGCATCAAGATAATAGTTGTCTTGGAATTGGATCCAATTTTTTAGTTTCTGTCCTCTCATATTTCCCCAGTCACCTTCATCCTATCACTTCTCATGTGAGCAGTCCCCAGTGACTCAATAGCACATGTCAGCAATTCCAGTTCTACATTCTTTTCCATTCTCTGACATCACACTCTAGGGATAGCGCAAATTTGGTAGCTGACTGGAGAAAGTATGAGGCCCATTCTGAACTTCAGGCTCAGCTTCTCATTGTTTGGGGGCTTGAAGGTAAATTTTTTCATAAGGGCAGAGAAGAAAATGAACAGCTCAGATTTAGCCAACTGTTCTCCAGGACAAGCTCTCTTTCCTGTGGGATGAAACAGAAAATGAATCACTTTCTCTACTAACATCAGACCTGTAACATTGTTGTGACTGTTACATACTGTGTGGACATTTAAATTTGGAATACATATCTTTTGCATTATGCTATGGCTATGTAAGGCCCCCATAGACTCATATATTTGAACAACTGTATGTGGGCCAGGGTGTTGAATGTGGTGGCTTCCATATGCTTGGATCGTAGGAAGTGACACTATTAGGAGGTGTGATCTTGTTGGAATAATTGTGACCTTGTTGGCAGAAGTATGTCACAGTGTAGGGAGGCTTTGAAGAGTCCTAGTGTTCAATTTCTGCCTAGTGCAAAAGAGTATCTCTTACGGCTAGCTTTGGATCAAGATGTAGAACTCTCAGATCCTCCATCATCATATCTGCCTGCATTCTACCATCCTTGCTATCATGATGATAGCTTAGTGAACCTTTGAAACTGTAAGCCATCCTCAATTAAATATTTGATTTTATTAGAGTTGCTTTGGTCATGATTTCTCTCTTCAGAAATGCCACCCTAACTAAAACAGATATTATGTTTTAACTACATTTTTAAAGTGTTGTTAAAGCCTATAATAAGAGTCAACTTATAATGACATGTGTGTAAATCAAACCATGGTCTATTTCATCAGGAGCCTTTTAAATTATTGTCTTGTGAATTTGTTGTGTTAAGGTAGGGATCACTTCCTCCTAGCTTCATCTAATTTCCTTATTAATACTCAGTTTTATTTCTGGGTAATAGGTAGGAGAGCATACCTTTAAAATAACTTGGGACATTAAAAATCTCTAGCTAGGTGTCCACCAATTTATGAGAAAAAACAGATTTGGTACTCTGCGCCATGTTTTAGGAAATAAAGCCAGAGAAAAATAAAGATGATCTAAAGCAGTCTGTGTTCAGGCAATTCTAAAGATTGGCAGTAGTGAGAAGACACTATTGGCAGGACCACATGGAGAAGTTACAGTTGAAGCAGAGGATTTCGTGGAGAAGAGGTCAGAAGAGCTAGGGAGGAGACTACTACAACTCTTTCCTCCTCTTCACAACTCACCCATTGAGAAAGGTAGAAAGGATTCTCTCTTCTTAAACTGTCCATTCTCCAAAAAGTGCTCTGGATTGAACACTTCTGGAGTGGCCCACTCTTTGGGGTCTCTGTGTAGTGCAGTCAAATTGGTCATGATCATGGTTCCCTATAGAAGGCAACAAAGCATCAGAGCTTGGTATCTGGAACACACCCAAGTGGGAGTGGCTCTCAATATTCCATGATGGAGAATCTTTTTTTTTTTTTCTTTCCAATTTTTTTGCTACATGTTTTTTTCATTGACATTTCAAATACTTTCCCACAAGTCCCCTACATCCTCCCCCAACCCTGCTTCCCAAGCCACCTACTCCTGCTTTCTGTCCCTGGCATTCCCCTGTACTGGGGCATATAATCTTCACAAGACCAAGGGTCTCTCCTCCCATTGATGGCCCAGTAGGCCATCCTCTGCTACATATGCAAAGGTGGTACTGGTTAGTTCACATTGTTGTTCCTCCTATAGGGTTGCAGACTCCTTTAGCTCCTTGGGTATACTTTCTAGCTCCTTCATTGGAGTCCCTGTGTTCCATCCAATAGATGACTGTGAGCATTCACTTCTGTATTTGCCAGGAAGTGGCATAGCCTCACAAGAAATAGCTATATCAGAGTACTGTCAGCAAAATCTTGCTGGCATATGCAATAGTGTCTGGGTTTGGTGGTTGTTTACAGGATGTATCCTTGGGTGGGGAAGTCTCTGGATGGTCCTTCTTTCCATCTCAGCTCCAAAATTTGTCTCTCTGTACTCCTTCCATGGGTATTTTGTTCCCCATTCTAAGAAGGAGTGAAGCATCCACACTTTGGTCTTCCTTCTACTTGAGTTTCATGTTTTTTGCAAATTGTATCTTGGGTAGTCTAAGTTTCCAGGCTAATATCCACTTATCAGTGAGTGCATATCAAGTGACTCCTTTTGGACATTTGTACATATTTTCTGCTATATGTTATTATTGTTTCATAAATATTATTCTGTTTTTCACTTTCTTATAATTAATGTTTCACATAAGATTTTTTGGTGATATTTTGGGTTATAAATAAAAACTAGAAATAGGCCCATGGGGACAAAAATCTTAGAATCTGTAGTTTTATTCTTGGGTTTGTCAATGAGCCTCAAATGTATTTTATGTATTAAATTCTCTTTTGAAGAAAAAAATTCCTAAACTCACTATAGCAGGTCCCTAATTCCAAGACCTGCCTGAATAGACAGTGTCTGACATTGAATTTATGCTACCTAGGTGCTCACATAATCACAGGACAATGATGAGGTTGTCCAAGGAAAATGAAGCTACGTTTTGCTTAAATATCTTTGATCAAAGAACCTTCTATCACAAATCCCCAAAATATATGTGAAAAAAACATTTAAATACATTAAGAGTTTTATCAGATAGCTCTCTATCCTATTGAAATTATTTCTTAGAACATGAATAACCATCACCTTTAAAGCTTAGGATCTGAAGTTGATGTCCAACATGGACTGGGGTATATGAATCTGGGAATGTCTCATTACCTTTGGCAGGTGGAATCCATTAAACTTGGTGTCAACTGTAACTGCCCTGGGAGAATTCAAGGGGACGATGTTGCCCATCCTCTGGACCTCATGGATGACAGCATTGGTGTAGGGCATGGATTCTCGGTCAGACAAGCTCACTTGCCTCTTCTGGCCAATAATTCTGTCAATCTCTGCCTGTACATTTTCTGAGATAAAATAGGAGTGTCTATTATGTTTTATTTTAATTTCATTTTTCATCAAGTTTTTTACTACCTAGTTGTTATGGTATGTAAATAAATTGTTAGTCATTATTTGGAAAAAATCAAATGCTTCATGAAATGAAAAGTATACCTATTCTTGTCTGCTTAAATCTTTTAAACCTATGAGGAAGAAAAAAAGATGGAATTGGACACTCTCCCTCAACCAGTGGAGGGACAAAATCAACGAACAAATCATATCAATAGGGACATCTGTAGCAGAGGGTGGGTAGGGAACATCTCTGCAAATACAAGACACAGTAGAGTATAAATTTGTGGGATAATTTATAACTGTATATAAATAGTACTTTGGTTCAATATAACTCAACAGTGTTGGTTCAAACTTCAGAAGTCTGAACTAGATCAATTAACTTTAAGAATATTTAATCACAGCACAATTTGAAAGATTTTTTTCTGGGAATATTTTACTCAATACAACACACACACAAACATCTTAAAACAAAACCAAATTGCAACTATTTATTCTGTACAAGTAATTGTACAGTTCAAGTGATGGTTTCAACAAAGATGGTTTCTATACATTAACTAAGAAAACGCTCATGTTAAGAGTCTGGGGAAGGATTTGGTGTAGCTTGGTAACACAAAAGGTTAGTGTCCCTAGGCTATAAACCATATTAACTCCTAATTCTCTGAGTAGAAAATAGGTTTAAATCTTTCCTTTTGAGAGGAAAATACAGTGTGATTAACATCCCTGGCACCACTAGTGCCCATAAGGAGATAGCATTTGGGATGATTCTTCTAAATGTGGAGAACTTATGATCCTGCACTATTGGTTGAAGGAAGACAGGATGTTTTGAAATCAAGGTAAGAACAAGAGCAGTGCTATGAGAGGACATATAGCAAAACTACATAAAGCATGGGACAGACTAGGAATCAGAGAGGTGTTAAAAGATGTCACACTCATGTTGTTCTTCCACCTATAGGGTTGAAGACCCCCTCAGCTCTTTGAATACTTTCTCTAGCTCCTTCCTTGGGAAACTTGTGTTCCATCTAATAGCTGACTGTGATCATCCACTTCTGTGTTTGCCAGGCACTGGTATAGCCTCCCACGAGACAGCTATATCAGGGCCCTTTCAGCACTATCTTGCTGGCGTATGCAATAGTGTTTTTTTTTTTAAAGATTTATTTATTTATTATATGTAAGTACACTGTAGCTGTCTTCAGAGTACCCCCAGAGCTCATGTCTCTAGCTGCAAATATAGAAGAAGATGGCCTAGTTGGCTATAATTGGAAAGAGAGGCCCCTTGGTCATGCAAACTTTATATGCCCCAGTACAGGGGAACGCCAGGGCTAAGATGTGGGAGTGGGTGGGTAAGGGAGCAGGGTGGGGAATGTGGGAGGGTTTAGGGGACTTTCTGGATAACATGTGAAATGTAAATGAAGAAAATATCTAATAAAAATTGGAAAAAAAAAAAAGATGTCACATTCAAAGCCAAGGAGTTTGTGCAGTAATCAGGGGGAAATTTTGCCAATGAATAGCAAACAAGAAGAAAAGGAAGAAGAGGAAGGCAAAAAGGAAGAGGAAGAGGAAGAAGGAGAAGGAGAAAAGATGAAGATAAAGATGATGATGATGATGATGAGGAAATGTTAATGTTGTAAGAACATGTGTACCCAGGCCCAACACTGTCCTAATAAAACAGAGGATATGTCTATTCATAAGTTCACATTGCATCATAGCTGTTCCAACTTTTCCCAATCTAACAGTGCCATGTTCTTATTTTATCTGAGACACAGTCTCCAGAAGCATCATTTCACCTTGACCAGGACAAACCACATGCTCACTTTGTATTTCTGGATAGACAGTCATGTAGAGCAGAGCCCATCGCAGTGTTGTGGATGTTGTCTCTGTTCCAGCCACAAAGAGGTCCAGAGTGCTGCAGATAAGGTTTTCTTCATTGAAACTTGTAGCTCTATCTAGGTCCTAACAGAGACAATGTATATTCATTTATCCAGAAGGTTTGTTTGTCTCTACATAGAAGGTTTCCACCATGTGAGGTGGAGCAAAAAGAAAACAACCATAGGGGGGAAAAAGATCCTCTGTATGACTGTATAAGAATGTGGTATACTTGGTTCCATTCACTTGAGTGCTGGAAAGTTTATTAACACTTGGAAAAAGAAATAATTATGATATCTGTGTTTCCTCATAATTTCTGAGAAGATATTTCAGTATATAGAGAATGTGCCTTTGATGAACTTTGTTTTTTATATCAACAGTATCATATGTTAGCTGCATGACTCAGGGAAAATCACTTTACATTTCTATTGTTCAAATGCACATTTTATAAAATGGGAATATGACCCATTCATTGAAAGAAAGTTTTAAATTTTATGAAGTTAGAAAACCACAAAGCAAGTAGTCAACAATCCAGTTATTTTTGTGAATACCTGAAATAATAAAGTTAATTACAAACAAACCCATCATTATACTAACTTTTATAGTTAAAAACCTCTGTTTTCATCAATTATTTCTCATGAAATCCCATTATTTTTATTCTCCTTCTGGAATAGTTAACTTGTTAATATAGTTTCTCATGTTACAAGCCTATATCTAAACACTATATGGCCAGCATCATGTCCTATGAGAAGACAATGCACTTGTGGGTTACTGTGTGAATAAGATGAAGTAAGAAAAGAAGAAATTTACTCTCTGTCAACTGCAAGAATAGGTGTTTAAATTCCCCTAGTCACAGATTACAATGTCAATTCAATGCTATTTAGACAGCAGCTTACTCAACTCAAAACAACATCCAGTTTGACTATATTCCTGGGTTCTGTATAGAAGAATGGATGGTGGTAATAAGGGGAAAGGAGGAATGCAAAAATCTCACCTAAAGCTTAAAGGGTAAATCCTAGCATTCAGCTCAATGTTTCATTTGTTACACAGTAGAGACTGAGGTATTCTAAATAAGTAGTTTTGAGTAAGATGTAAAATAACAAAATTCTCAAGGTTAATCACTACTTTTGATTTTTGTACATTTCTTCAGATGTGAACAAGAGATAGGTGATGCAGAATGTATAGGTAATACTTTGGTATTTTTCAAGACTGTAAGTCAAATATCATTCCACCATATTTAAGATACTCTACTCCCCCTTTCAAAACTACAAATTTAAGTCCATGTACAACATATATTCCTTCTAATCATTCCTATTCAGAAACTCAGTCTATGCTACCATATGTCAAAAGACCACTTATGGAAAATGAGAAAATAATGAACAGAACAATAATTGCATAAACCCTATAATCTTAGACACTTAGATGTGTTCTAGAAGATGGAGCAGCTCTCAAAATTAACTTCCCAGAGCGACTTCTAGAGAGGAAAACATGTACACACAATGTTAATGCACTGTAAATACAGGGAATATTATCAAGTACTTTTGTTATAAAATGGCCAATTCTTCTGTAAGAAGATGATACAGGAAGCATATTCCTTACCTTTTGCATTTCTATTAGGAAAGCATCAATGAAGTCTCTTGGCTCATCTGGGTTCCAATCTTTCTGGTGGTTCTTGACGATATGAGAAACAAACAATTTCAGTTTTCCCCAATTTCTGAATAATTTCTGGTGTGGTCCAGGAAGATATTTCATTATATGTGGAAAGCCGTTGTAGATCTGGTTGGGGAAATAAGATAACCATGAAGACACTTGGCATCAATTTCATGTTTTAAGTGAGTCTTGTCTTTCCCTCTTTGTTTCTTATAATGAAGAAATTTAAAGATTTTTCCTTTCTCAGGTCCAAAGGGAGGATTTTACTTTCAGCATAGAAAATATACTGAGTCCCCAATCCCTTTTCTTTGTCCTATCTGATTGTTCCCTGGTACATGCCACCACCTCTCCTACTTAGAAGCTGGAATTCCATGCAGTAGTTTTCTAGATTTTATCCCATGGCCGGTGTATAATCTATAGGGCTTCCAGAGGGAACATGTGACACTTTAAACACATGGCTACTGTTCTGACTCTACCCTCCATTTCATTTCTATTATACTCAAGACCAGTGACTTTCCACTGTAGGTTCTAAGTTATTTCTTGAGTACCCATTCTTTTCATTCTGCTAGTGTTATTTTGTGTGATTTAACATCCTTTGTGCTTGAATCATTTCAAGAATGTACATTTGTTGCAGAGTGTACATTTGCAGCTATAAGTCATTGTGCCCAGAAGGCACTACTGTGGGATCCATATATCCTCTGGTCCTGTTTTCATGAAGCCTCTTTTAAGTGCTTCTTCCTTGGAATACTGTCTTCCTGATGATGAGTGACAGCTGTCCTTTCACCCTCTCTCTATTATTCATGATTTATTTTCCTAAGAGAAATCATCAGGAACATGTGTGTTTGGAGGTTATTTGATACCACTTTGCCCATTTAATATGAGATGATCTGCATATGAGTAAGACAGTGTTTTTATTGAAATAATGTGGTTAGTGAATGGACTTTTATTACTATCATGTGGAAAATTAATAATATGATATAAATGGCACAGACATGGTATGGATGCTCTAATGCTTTTGAGCTATAATAGCATAATGATTCTGTGATGGTGGTGGAAGTAGTAGTAGTAGTGGTGGTGGTGGTGGTGGTGGTGGTGGTGTTGGTGGTTGCAGTAGTAGCAGTAGTGCAAGTACTGGTAATTATTTACCTTTATCTTATTAACCTAATCTCCAGTGTGCTTCCTGAAGGATAGTAAAGGGTGAGAAACTCCAATCATACAATGGTAGTAGACCACTGTATGCAACTGCTCTTTTGCTCTTTTTATTTATATGCACGTACATATAATGTTATTTTGTAATCTTTCTAAGATTTTTGTGAATATTTACAGAGATAAAATATGTTCAGTTGTCCATAAAATGCCTGGCGTTCTTGAGTAATCCAAAAAAAGAAAAAGGTTTACAATTCTCACCTTCCGGCCTCTGTTCCTTTCCTAGAATTTCTTTTTTTGTGACACATACTCATAAAGTCAGCTGAGTCACACACTAAACTCTCCTGAGTTCTCAGGCGCTGAATAAACTGGATGAAAGCAAATGGCATTGCTGAACTAGGAGCTACTGTGTGTGAGTAAGAGGGAAAAACAGAGGACAACTTTGACAATAACAACAACAACAATAATAGTATTATGAATGTTTTCTAGGATTAATATAGAACAATTGGTCACTTTTGTGTAGTGGGTTACATAAAGCTGTAAGAATAGATTTTTTGAAGACTTAGTGTGATAGCAAAATGATATTTCCATACATTATAAAATTGTCTGAAATCAGAGCAAATGGCATGATCTGAAATGCAACCAGTGAAGGCAAAACCAAAAAAATAAATAAATAAATCCTGTGAGAAATCAATATTACTATTGTAGCAGATTTACATAAAGGCAAAACCAATAATTATGTGAAGAAGATACAGTGGTAAAAAGTTTATATGTAGATTTTACAGTGTTTCAAAAAGATACATTAAAAATATAAAGTTGCTGCCCATGTAGCACATTTAAAAATAAAATCAATGCATATATCAACTCTCATCAGAGAAAAGGAAGTTTTCTGTTTGCAGTAGATGGTGGCTCACACAGAGACCAACTGGCCAACATATAAAGAATAATAAGATAATAAGAATGTTCAGGCCTAAAAAAGACACCCATTATCACAATTTCTCTCTAGGCTCAGGGATCATTACAGCAGAGGAAGTAGAAAAGATATAAGAGGCAGAGATAGCAGATGATTTCAAGGAAGCTGTGTCTCTCAGACACAAGAAGACAACTGCATGTCGGAACTTACAATGGCTGTGATAGCATGCCCAAGCACTGTGTAGATGCAAGGCAGACCAAACGCAATCAAGAAAAATGGAGATATAAAACTACTATCACCATATCAGAAGTCTTACTAGCAACTGATAAGCAAACAATAACAACAAAAGCATGTGAAAATGGGTAGATATAGAAAGGAGATAGAGACAGAAGGAGCTGGGAGAAGGGGTGAATATGATGAAAGTGCATTGTAAGAAAGACTCAGAGAACTAATAATGAATGTAAACAAAAGCATAAAGGCACAGAATTCAAATACAGAAGAATAGAAAACTTGGCAGAAATCCAAGAAAGAGAATTATTTATATTCACATGAAATAAATTGCTCCTTAGGAAAAAAACTATTACTAGAAATTAGGACCACTAAGAAGAAATATATTTATATGTGTTTGATATTTTTGTTGCAAATAATATAGAGTAAAAAAATCACAGAATTTAAAAACCATAATTAAACCCCACTATTTGTAGAAATTTTGAGCATACTATAAACTCTGGCCAGAACCCTAAAGCAAGAGAAAACAAAATAATGGCATAATAATTAAAAATAAGGGGCTGGTAGGTAGATAGATTGATAAAGTACTTGCTGCATAACCATAAGAACCTTAATTCAGATTCCTGACACTAACAGAAACTGCCTAGTGTGGCAGTGTGTGCCTGCATACTGTGTATGCTGGAAAGGGAAAAGAAGTGGAACCCTGGATCCTGCTGGCTAGCAATTCTAGTGGATTTGATGAGCTGCAGGTTCAGTGTAAAACCCTCCATGAAAAAGTACTATGCGGAATGTCTAAGGAATAAATTCAAAATAGTCTTCCACACTCTTCCTCAGATGAATATATGTGTAACTACATATACACACAGAAACACACACAGACACATATACGCACATACACACATGCACACACACAAATATATACATGCAACGATATGTACACAGACAGACCTACATACATGCAAAAAATTGAATGTTATGAAAGTTATTATTTACAAACATCACGTTTGGCTATGACGTCATTCACATACTACTTATTTTACATAAAGCGATTTTCAAAGCAGATCGCAACAAGATTGTGTAAAAGTCAATTTCAAAGAAATAATAAGAAACTGGAACTAATTTAAATCATCCAAAAATTTTTTTTCAGGTTCTTGTAATAATTTTCTTGTCATTTAAGTCAAGAAAACAATTACATGTATGTTCACTTATGAGTGTATGTGCATTTCTAAATGTGCATGTGTGTGCTTTGCATAACTTTGTGTACATATTTGTGTCTATGTGTATGCATGTCTTTAGGTATATGCTCACAGGTTTAGGGGAGTGTGTGTGTGTGTGTGTGTGTGTGTGTGTGTGTGTGTGTGTCTGTGACAGCATCTGTGTTACTTCATGGCCTTTCGAGGGTGTCTCAAATTTTACCTGGCTTTTTAAATGCTAACACACACACACACACACACACACACACACACACACACACACACACACACACACACCACCACCACCACCACCACCACCACACCTTTCAAAGCTAAATTTTCTTCTTTGCTCTGTGTCTTTTAACTTAATTTTCCAACCTTGATAATTTTATTGGTCTGTATTTCTTTATGGACTTCAAAATTCCTGCTTTTACAAGACTTTAGAGCTGGAGGAATTTAGATAATATGTACTCCTACTTTATAAACTAACATGAGAAAATAGACACACCAACAGGTGGCCCAACATCCCAATTATTTTGATCATACTCAAATATTTGAGTATGTTCTGGAAACACTTTGACATAGATACTTTTTCTACCTCGAGGATCATGGGATGATAGTTTAATGCAGTAATATATTTATGAAAGTCTATGTTCAGTGTTCAACTCTCAGGATTCTGACTAAGCTTCTCTGGATCACCTCTGGTCACTAAATTTAAGGGTCCTGCAGTTCTGAAATAGTGAACTCTGTGAGATAAAGCTTGAGGAACACTGTGAAAGAAGACTGGGAACTCTTTCCTGCTAAAATCAAAGTGTTCATGTTTATTCTCTTGATTCATACTAGCAAAATCATTTCAATCCTGATTAATTTTTTACTATGTATGCCAAGTAATAATACTTCCATCTTTATACAGCATTCCAGATTAATTTGGACCACAGTCATGTTTACTTGGTAAAATAACCTTATTTTAATACAAGTAGGAGGTATGACTGAAAAGTCCTTATTATCAATTAGTAGCATGCAAAATTAACCTGATTATAACAAGTAATGGATCAAAAGGAATCAACTTATGTTAAATAATGACAGCTGCAATAGTTTTAAGTATAAAAGGCACATTTTCATTTGCTTTGTATGTCATTTGAATATTAGTATGAATAAAATGTGCTCATCCTTGGATACATATATTTCAATTAATGAATATCTTTTTTAAAAAGTTAACGTATTTTAGTATATACACATCTTATAGACCTTAGAGTACTTCTTAGCAAGTAGAGTGTGGTGTGCACACTGAACCAAGTGTCACTGAGGCCTTGTAGGCATAAATGCGACAGGAAAGAATGCAAATTAAAAACAAACATTTTACCAAGTAGAAAAAGAGAGAAACATTTGATATAATATTACATATTATTGAAAATCATAATGTCAACTGAGTATTTTCAAGGATTTGTATTGAATTTACATTAAAAAAATTATATCTAGTGGGAGACAAGGTCCTGGGGTAATGAGAGTAGGAGAGATGTCCCTACCCCTTACCATCTACAGCACTTTAGAGACTAGGCCCTGTACCTTGACTGGGCAGCATAGTAGAGCTGACACTGGTGGCAGATGAGCTGGCCCCAAGCATAAGGCCATGGGAGAGGGGGCCTCACATTTTGTTTATCATGAGGGCAGTGTGGACAAGGGAGAGATGCTTTCCACCATCCTTGCCCCTTGTCAGATACTGCAGGCAGGAAAAGCTGGCCCTGCTTCATTTCTGCTATGTGCTGGAACAGATGAAGAAGAGATGCCCTCCTCACCTCCCTTCTCCCTTGTCATCTATGGCAGACAAGAACACTGTCCATAGTCATGAATGAAAAATCTGGCCTTGTTCCCCACTGAAAACAATACTCAGAAAAGTAGCCCCTGTGCCTTGCCTGTGTACATAGATGAGCTGGCTCTGGATATGGGGGGTGGCTGGTGAGTTGGCATTGAGGTCATAAGCATGGGAGAGCTTGCCCTGCCTCTTATCTACTGTGTTGTGGTGCCCAAAAGCTAGGGATACCCTCCTCCCTTCTCTTGATCCCCATCACTTATGGCAGGCAGGACAGTTGACCCTAGGAGTCATGAGAGTAGGAAACTGGCCATGACCCTTATCAGCTGCAGGACTCAGGAGAGCAGGCACTGCACCTCAACTGAGAATCAGGGTAGAGCTTGCCCTTGTTGGGTGGGAGTCCATCTGTCCTGAGGGCATGAAAACAGAAGCGCTGGTGAGATGACCACCTCAGATATATCTCAGGCCCAGATCCAGAGATTTGAATTAGCTCACTCAAACCTCTACCCCATAGATAAACTATTGAAATGCATGAAGGAGCAAGTTCTACAGATCCAGATGTATAGATTCTCCATGACATAGGGCAACAATGGAGAATCTGACAGGAGTTGAAGATGAGGTTTCAGTATTGACAGAGTATCAGTACACAGAGGCTTCATACCAGTACAAAGTCATTGCAATGAACATTTGCAAGTAAAATTCTATGGACAAAAGGGTATACCATGGGACACACTATGATTCAACTATAGCTGCTACAACAAGAGGTATTTTTCTTGTTTGTGGAGGAGGCTACAAGGGTGGAAGGCAGTTATGAGGGGAAGGGCGAAATAAGTAGGATTGGGGTATATATTGTGAAATTAACAAAAATAAAACAATAAAAGTTTAAAAATATATCTTAGATTTAAAAAAAAGCAAACATAAATGAATATGCTATGACCAGTAACGCTCTCCAGATCCTCAGCCAAGTGAGGAGAAGTGGTCTTCCTACTTACCTGTCCTGCAGCTGAACCATGCAAACGCATGGCCTCATCCAGTAACTTCAGCAGCTCCTGAAACTGGCAGTCCTCATACTTAAAGCGCTCCCCAAAGGTGATAGAGCAAATGATATTGGAAATGGCATTGACAAGCTTCAAATGAGGATTAAAAGGTTTTCCTGGAGGTGGAGAAAGGGGAAAATGTGTTCTTCAAAATTATTTGTTTCTATTTTCTATAGAGATTTGACTCTATGTGATATATAACATACATAACAAAGAAACCTATAAGAGGCTGTGTCCACAGAATCCTACATGGGGCTGAAATTTATCAAGGATTTTGCTAATTTCTAAGAAGCCAGATAGATGGGCAGATGTTAAATTCTATCTGTTTACTGATCTCTTTTATGGCTTAGCTACAGTACTCCAGGACATGGTTGTGGTAAGACATTCACCATTTTATCCTAGTGAATTGCAAAGCCTGGAAAAAATACCATAATAGCTCACTTTATTGGCAGCTTGTCTGGACTTAGAATCACCATAGAAACATACTCCTGTATCTGTGAGGGCTATTCCAGAAAAGTTTATCTGAAGCAGGGAAAAATCACTCACTTGCGGGCAGTGACTTCTCATAGGGTCATAGATGAAATCAAAATAAGAAAGAGAGCTAACATCAGCACACTCTATGAGCACTGACTGTATGTATAGTGGGACCCACTAGTTTATGCTCCTATCTCCAGAACTTCCCTGACAAAAAGTACAAAAGGGTGCTTAAAGTGTGATTCAACATAAACTTGTCATTTACTAACTTCATTTTGTCAAATATTATGTCAGAACAACAGAAACATAATTAGGAACTAATAAATATCTCTTCATGGCATCCTAGATATGCCCTTTGAAATCCCTACCTCCCTCCTCTCCTATGGCTTCCACAAGGTGATGGGCCTCTTCCTGAATGCGCTGCTCTAAGCTCTTCTTTCCTAATCCAAAGTTCTTCAGTGCCATCAGGGCAAACCTCCTTTGCTCCTTCCATGTCTGGCCAATAGATACGACTATTCCTACAAAAGGAAAATTCAGTATAACAAGAGTATGAAACACATACTAGAGACATGAGAATTGATATATGCAAAAATCCTTAACAATGGACATAATGGATAATATTACTGACATCTTAGAGCAGCAAGAACTTCAGTAAAATTTCTCAATGTAATTTAAAACAGAAACTCCATGAGGTTGTCAGCACCACCAAGGTCCAACTTTTTTGATGGATGTCCTGGTTAGATTTTATTGTTACCTGTAGAAAGGGAACTACAGTTGGAGAAATTTGCAAAACAGATTGGCCTTTATTCATGTCTGGGAAAAAATTTAATGAGTGATTATAAATGTTGTGAGGGTCCAGCCTCCAGGCCAACATACGTTGTGCCATTCCTGTGTTCATGGGCCTTAGATGTAGAAGAAGGCTATCTGAACAAGATCCAGTGTGCTAGGCAGTAAGCACTGTTCTTCCATGTTTTCCACTTCAGCATCTGCTTCAGTTCCTACACAGACTTGTCTCAATAATGAGCTATAATTCAAATGCATATTCAGAAAATATTCCTTTCTTTTTTCAAATACTTTTGATCATGGTGTCTTTCAAAGCAATAGAAAGCAAACTAGAACAGCTAGTTCCCAAATAAGTATGCAAAACTGAGGGGATCCTGATGCCAAAACCACAGATAATTCTAAGTAATGACTTATGGATTTTTATTATACTAGACACCAAGAGTACATTAAAGTATATGCTGTATATACTCTTGCTTTACAGGAGAAATTCTTCATAAGAACAATTTTAAATTTTATATAAATTATTTCAGAAGGCAAGGAAGATGAATATTTGAAACAAAGGAACAGAGAAAGAAAGGGGAGAAGATGTAGGTATCTCCTTAGACAATCCTTTGAAAGCAGACCTGTACCTCCTCCTCCTCCTTCCTCTCTCTCTCTCTCTCTCTGTGTATATGTTTGTTTGTTTTAATTCTAGAATGCTTTTCAATATTATTCAATGTCAGTGTGACCTCTGCTATCCAAGTAAAAAGCCATTCCTAGCAACAGATACAGAAAGACCTTTCAACCATGGCCTTTCAGTAACCTATACCTGTCTTTACTCTCATTTTAAATGGTACTATTGGTCAATATTTATATATATTGTTTTGTTTTTCTTTATGCCAAATTGTAATACACTTAAAAATTAAACAATACCATTCTTTTCTATTGAACTCAGAAATAAAAGCATCATTCAGCTATATTATACTCAAGCATTTGCCCTGTGCCAATTTTATATATCTCAATGGACTTCTTGCAATTAGACTGGCTATTCTAAGTCAATTGACCATCTTGTATGGTTTCTACTTTCTCTATCAATTACATTTTATGCCTGTATCCACCACAAAAATTGAAAAAAAAAGTGACAGATTTGAAAGTACAAAATGAAATAGCTAATGTGGTCTACTTTATAACCTATATATTTTACTCCTGGAATTATACCCAGAGAATACCATATACTACTGTATTAATTCTTTCTTTATTGGTTTGATAAAACAGCTAGAGTAAAGATATATATATTTGAAATAAGAGATCATATCTTTAGATGGTTAGAGTCTATGACTATAATGGCAGGGAACATGACATTAGGCAAGCAGGCATAGTGCTGTAGCAGGGCTAAGAGTTGACACCATGAGACACAAGCCTGAGGCAGAGAACTATGTCTGTGAATACTGTGTTCTTTAGAACCCTCAATGCCAGTCCCCAGTGATCACCACTCCTCCAACAAGGCAATATCTCTTAATCCTTCCCAAAACTTTTCAACCAAATGAAGTCCAAGAATTCAAATATATGAACCTAGGCAGTCTATTCTCATTCAAACCACCACACATACCATAGATATATATTAATTCCCATATTTATTGTTGCTGTACTTGTGATAGCAAAGAAATGGAACCAGCCCAGAGTAGTGTCAACAGATTAATGGAGATGGGAGTGCAATAAATATACAAACTAGAATATTCTTCAGTTGCAAAGTAAAATGAGATTTTTAGGAAAATTGATGCTTTTGGAAAGTGTAATTAAAGAAGATGAGCAAACTCAGAACAGAAAATACATGCACATGTTCTCTTACATGCCTTACTTTGCATGCATAGAATTATCTACATAAGTATAAATATATATACAACTTAGAAAAGAGGTCAAAAAATGGAAATACTAGCTTATGAGAAGACATCTAATGCAGGCAAAAGTAGTCAATAGTCTTGAAAGAGGTTATATAAACTTGCTAAATTACTTCCTTTTTTCTTACATTTCAAATGTTATCCCCTTTCCCAGTCTCTCCTCCATGAACCCCCTACCTAATTCCCCTCCCCTTTGCCTCTAATAAGGTGTTCCTTCACCCACTCCCTACCATATCTTGAAATACTGAAAATCGTTTTTTCTTTCTTTTTTTATTAGATATTTTCTTCATTTACATTTTAAATGCTATCTCATAAGTCCCCCATACCCTCCCCCTGCCCCGCTACCCTACAGACCCACTCTCACTTCCGGGCCCTGGCATTGTCCTGTACTAGAGCATATAAAGTTTGCTAGACCAAGGGGCTTCTCTTCCCAATGATGGCTGAATAGGCCTTCTTCTGCTACATATGCAGCTAGAAACATGAGCTGTAGGAGTACTGGTTAGTTCATATTGTTGTTCTACCTATAGGGTTGCAGAACCCTTCAGCTCCTTGGGTACTCTCTCTAGCTCCTACATTGGGCACCCTGTGTTCCCTCCTATAGGTGACTGTAAGCATCAACTTCTGTATTTGTCAGGCACTGGCAAAGCCTCACAGGAGACAGCTATATCAGGGTCCTTTGAGCAAAATCTTGCTGGGATATACAGTAGTGTTTGTGTTTGGTGACTGATTATGGGATGGACCCCAAGGTGGGGCAGTCTCTGGATGGTCCATCATTTTGTGTTAGCCTTATTCATAAAAGCCAGAAGCTGGAAAGAACCCAGATATCCCTCAACAGATGAATGGATAAAGAAAATTTGGTACATTTACACAATGGAGTACTACTCAGCTATTAAAAAACAATGAATTTATGAAAATCCTAGGCAAATGGATGGATCTGGAGGGTATCATCCTGAGTGAGGTAACCCAATCACAAAAGAACTCACATAACATGTACTCACTTGTAAGTGGATATTAGCCCAGAAACCTAGACTACCCAAGATACAATTTGCTAAACACATGAAACTCAAGAAGAATGAAGAGCAAAGTGTGGGCACTTCGCCCCTTCCTAGAATTAACAAAGCACACATTGAAGGAGTTACAGAGAACAAGTGTGGAGCTGAAACAAAAGGATGGACCAACCAGTGACTGCTGCAGCTGGGGATCTATCCCATAATCAGCATCCAAACACAGACACTATTGCATATGCCAGCAAGATATTGCTGAAAGGGCCCTGATATAGCTGTCTTGTGTGAGACTATACCAGTGCCTGGCAAACACAGAAGTGGATGCTCACAGTCAGCTATTAGATGGAACACAGGGTTGCCAAGGGAGGAGCTAGAGAAAGTACCCAAGGAGGTGAAGGGGTCTCCAACCCTATAGGTGGAAGAACAATATGAACTAACTAGCACCCCCAGAGCTCATGTCTCTAGCTGCATATATAGCAGAAGATGGCCTAGTTGGCCATCATTGGAAAGAGAGGCCCCTTGGTCATGCAAACTTTATATGCCCCAGTACAGGGGAACGCCAGGGCTAAGATGTGGGAGTGGGTGGGTAGAAAAGCAGGGCGGGGGATGGGGGAGGGTTTAGGGGACTTTCTGGATAACATGTGAAATGTAAATGAAGTAAATATCCTAATAAAAATTGACAAAAAAAAAAGAAAAGAAAGCCTCTTCTTTCATCCACCTTCATTTTTGAGCATTGTAAACCCTTACAGTCTTCAATAATAACTGTTGATACTGACTCTCTAGCACTATTTTAAACTGAAACACCTTAAACACAACTGTTTTACTTTACAAATTTAAGGCATTTCAGACAGCACTCTGTGGTCTTGTTTATTACCTTTCTATTTACAATTCCTCATAGAAGCCAAATGCAGGCAGCTTCCTTTAAAATGACAATGTTTCACAATGGAATTTCTTACCAATTCTTATACAGCTGTGGATGGCAAGGCAAGTGTAATATGCCATAAAAAATATAAAGTGCACATTACTGTGGTCAAGAAACTTGTTGCATTAAATCTCTCCAACCTAATTATGCCATGGCAAAGAAAACACAATACAATTAATATGAGTACATGCTGTGTGCCTAGGTTGGGCAAATCTATGGCTACACTACCACCTTCTTCTTCTATGAGACACCTTAAAACTTGCATTTTCTCCAGGCCATATGCTTCTGTTCTGCTTTCTTCTTCTTCTTCCTCTTCCTCTTCCTCTGCATCCTTTCCCTCTTCCATTTTCTCCTTCTTTGATCCCCCACCTTCTGTTCCACTTTCCCTTTTATCTGCCCAATCATCAGCTCTCCTTTATTTTACAAATTAAGGTCAGAAGCAGTTTTACAGGAAATCAACTGGGTGCTGAATCATTCCTTGTTCGCAGCCACTCACAGGAGAATAGAACTACCATCAAATATAATTAGCCCCAGGGCAATCTACAACAGAAACTTACCATTTTTACCCGTGGTTCTTTCTCTAATAGGAGTCATAAAGCGATTCAGAAAATTTTGGTCCAGGTGGGTAAACATTTCTTTGATTAAAGGCAGTCCTGATACAACCACTACTGGTGATTGGCCCAACTCCAGACTAAATACATTCCCATATTTCTTCACAAACTGTAAAATATTTCAATAGTCAGAGTTAAGTGTGTGAATGTCTGAGGATCTAATAATGTCAGGCATGTGTGTTAGTAGACTTATAGTGAAGTTCTATATATTTCTCTGAGAACAGATGAAAATTATTCTGTTGAGAGCACACATTCCCCCACACAAGTAAGAAAAGAAAAAAAAAACCATAGAAAATGATGTAAACTTAAAGTGATTCCTTTTGACCTAAGTTTTTAAAGAAACCATAGACCAAATAAAATATACAAGATTAGTAAGGCAAACAAAAACTCTACCACTCCAGAGATGTGGAACAGGTTTACACAACAGGTACTACTTTCATGGTGTCAACATTTTAAAGGGAAGAATAATGGAGTCTATTGACTGGGAGGAACAGAAGTTAGAGTGAGTTTAGCACAGTCAGAGAACAAGGTTTACAGTCCTGTATGCCTGTCATCCATCCTTTCTGGGCTGTTGGAATATCACCAACCTTGTAATTTTGGATTAGTGTCATGATACAGACAAGACACCCTCAGCCTTATCTTACCTGCTGAAGCATCAAGTGGGGTTGCTTCAAGTCTATTTGAAAGAAGTTGCCCACAAAGGGCAGACGCCATGGCCCTGGTGGGTAGTTTTTGGGGTAACGGCTTCCTAGGATGTTAATTAGAAACAGGAAGGTGACAGCAGCCAATGACAGAGTCTTGAGATGGAGTGCTGCCCAGAAGGTGGTCACCAGGGAGCTCAAAAACATAATCATATTTGGAATCCTCGCACACTCCTCTGTAGTAAAGAAAACAGCAGTGGTTATTCCCACCCCTTCCTGCCCCTTGATGCTCCTGCAAGTACAAGCCCTGCTGTGGCATGATATAGCCACTGTTGGGTGGTGCAGCCTGGTATTTATTTCTAGAAATAGTCAACATAGAGTTGGAATAGACCACACTGAGGAAAATTGCTTACTTATAAAGAACTGTTTTGGATGACAGGGAGATTCCTAGGTTTATGATTTTCAGACTCAGACACCAGTCTTTGACCTGATGTTTTCCAGTCAGCATTTTACCCAGTGACCATAACCTGCCTGGTAAACAGACATTTCTGCTGAGTTTTTCAGGGAATTCATCTCTTTACATATGCTCTGTACATTTTAGGATGATGGAGCTTGTATAAGTTATGCAGGGGATGGTCTTTTATTAAGTAAATTATTTCTTTTGACAGTTCTTCATATATAAATTTTACATTATAACTTACTCTCACTCTGCCACTCTTCTCTTTCTCTATGACCCCATCAACATTCTCTTTTCTTTTTATGTTTTTGGAGTTTTTCCTTTTGTTTTGTTTTTCTTTTCTTTTTCTATGTTCATGGCATACTATTTTGTTTGTTACCCACTGAGTTTAATCAGAGCCTGTGGGAACAGAAGTATGTAAATATTCAAAAGACCATGGTGGGACCACCAATGAGGACCCATCTGAAGGTAATGATGTTCGCATTTCCTAGCATCCATCAGTAGGCAATATTTAAATAGGGAGAGATAAAGCCCCTTCAACCCTTCTCCTATCCATGACTGAATATTGTTAGATATAGTCCCATGCAGGCCCCAGTGCACCAGGCAAACACAGATACCATGAGTTTATAATTACTATGGACAAGGTATGTACAGAACATAGCATTTTGCAATCCTCATGCAGTCTTCCAACTCTATTACTATTTTCTGTCCATTTAATAATAGTCTCTTAGCATTAGATAGAATAGTGTAAAGATCCTATTTAGATTTCAGCACTCAAATGACCTATACTCTCAGGAACTTGAGCAGTTAACAGTGCTTGCGTCCACTATTACTCATTAACTGAAAGTAGTTTTTGTTTGTGGGTATAAATATAGATTTTTTTTACAAGGCAGTTTGGTGCCAGAACAATAAAGCTAAAGTACAGCAGTCAGTTCATGCCTAGGACCTATGACCTACACAGCCTTGTGTTTTGTCAGGTTTATAGTACAAAGTAGTATAAGAAGGAGGTGAACTTGATAGCATTGCCTTGCATTGAGGGAACACAGGTTAAACATTATTATGTGTCACCCAGCAAGGACACTGACAAATATGGCTGTTTATGGAAGTATTTTCAGGATAACAGATGACCTTACTAAGCTGTTAGCACTGAATACTAATAGGTTCTCAGATGGGTTTTAATTGGCTGTCTTGTTTCTAATTATTTACTTTTTCTTTCATTCCCTCTCTCCCTTACTATTTTCCCCCTTTCAAAGCTTGAACCCAGGGCCTTTAGCAAGCTAGCGAGTTACATTGCCAGTGAGAAGCATCCCCTGCTCTGAGAAATTCCCCTTTGAGATTCCATCTAATTTCACTCAGGTTGGCTAAAAGAAAAAAGAAAAAAGAAAGAAAAAAGAAAAAAAAAGAAAAAAAGAGAAAGAAAGAAAGAAAGAAAGAAAGAAAGAAAAAGGAGAGAGAGAAAGAAAGAAAGAAAGAAAATAGATAGATTAGAGAAGAAGGAAGAAAAGGAGGAGAAGATGAAGAAGAAATAATGTTTGGACAAATAGAGGGTGGGAAACACTTATTTGCTGTTGGCAAAATTAAAACTGGTGAAGCCACTCCATGATTCAATGTGGAGGTTCCACAAAAAGCTAGAAATAGGTCTGCTAGAAATAGTTCCTATTTGGGAACATATTCAAATGACTCTAAATCCTAATACAGAGATAATTACACATTTGTATTCATTGATGTTCTAGTCATTATGGGCACAAAAAAATAGCATATATGTCCACCAACTGATGAACGGGTAATGAAAATGGGTATTTATATGATGGCATATTATTCAGTAGTTCATAAAAACAAACTTAAATAAACAATTAAGTTGATAGAGCTGAAAAATATTCTGACTGATGTAACCCAAGCAGAGTAAGACAAATGTAACACTTTCTCATTTGTTGATGTTAGCATTGAATCTTTAGACACAGCCACAGATGTGGAACTTGGTAACACCAGGATCTCAGGGTCTAAGAAGAAGCTTGACTGCCAAGAACTCTGAGACGCCCAGAATCTCAGGTTCATAGGGTCCCGGAATCACTGCATCACAGAGAAAGCTGGACTCTGAGTTCTGAATCAACCAGGATTACAGGAAGTACAGGTTACAATCAGATATATTGAGGGCAGCAAACATTTGAGATAATCAGATGGCAGGAGGAAAGCATAAGAACAGAAGCAACAGAAACCAAGGTCACTTGGCATCATCAGAACTAAAGTCACCCACCAAAGCCAGTCCTGGATACACCATCAGAGCAGCAAGCAAGATATGGATCTATAGTCTTCTCATGATGATGATGGAGGACTATAAGAAGGAAATAATAGGTAGGAGCTAGAGAAAGTACCCAAGGAGCGGAAGGGGTCTTCAACCCTCTAGGTGGAAGAATAACATGAACTAACTAGTTCCCCCTGCGCTCATGTCTCTAGCTGCATATATGGAAGAAGATGGCTGAGTTGGCCATCATTGGGAGGAGAGGCCCCTTGGTCATACAGACTCTATATGCCCCAGAACAGGGGAATGCCAGGGCCATTACATGGGAGGGGGTGGGTAGGGGAGCAGGGCGGGGATGCGGGAGGGTAAGGGAAAATTTCTGAATAACATGTGAAATGTAAATGAAGAAAATATCTAATAAAGAGAAAAAAAAAGAAGGAAATAATAACTCCCTTAAAGAAATACAGGAGAACACATCCAATCAGGTGAAAGAATTGAACAAAGCCATCCAGGATCTAAAAATGGAAGTAGAAACAATAAAGAAATCACAAAGGGAAACCACTCTGGAAATAGAAAACCTAGGAAAGAAGTCAGGAACCATGGATGGGAGCATAACTAACAGACTACAAGAGATAGAAGAGAGAATCTCAGGTGCAGAAGATACCATAGAAAACATTGACAAAACAATCAAAGGAAATGCAAAACGCAAAAAGATCTCAACTCAAAACATCCAGGAATCCAGGACACAATGAGAAGACCAAACCTACAGATAATTGGTATAGGCAAGAAGGAACATTTCCAAATTAAAGGGCTAATAAATATTTTCAACAAAATTATAGAGGAAAATGACCCCAACATAAAGGACAAGATGGCAATGAACCTACAAGAAACATACAGAACTCCAAATAGACTGGACCAGAAAAGAAATTCCTCCTGACACATAATAATCAAGACAGCAAATACATAAAACAAGGAAATAATATTAAAAGCAGTAAGAGAAAAAGGTCAAGTAACATAAAAACACAGACCTATCAGAATTACACCAGACTTTTCCCCAGAGACTATGAAAGCTAGAAGATCCTGGGCAGATGTCACACAGACCCTAAGAGAACACAAATGCCAGCCCAGGCTACTATACCCAGGAAAAATCTCAATTACCATAGATGGAGAAACCAAGGTTTTCCCTGACAAAACAAAATTTATAAAATATCTTTCCATAAATCCAGCCCATCAAAGGATAATAAAGAGAAAACTCCAACACAAAGAGGAAAATTAAGATCGAGAAAAAGCAAGAAAGTAATCTTTCACCAAAACTAAAGAAGATAGTTATATGAACAGAATTCCAACTCTAACAACAAAAATAACAGGAAGCAACAATGACTTTTCCTCAATATCTCTTAATATCAATGGACTCATTTCCCCCATAAAAAGACAGACTAACAGACTAGCTACACAAACAGGACCCAACATTTTGCTGCTTACAGGAAACCCACCTCAGTCACAAAGAGAGACACTACCTTAGAGTAAAAGGCTGAAAAATATTTTTTCAAGCAAACAGTCTGAAGAAACAAGCTGGAGTAGCCATTCTAATATTGAATAAAACAGATTTTCAACCTAAAGTTCTAAAAAAAGATAAGGAGGGACACTTCTTACTCATCAAAGGTAAAATTTACAAAGATGAACTCTCAATTCTGAACATCTATGCTCCAAATGCAAGGGCATCCACATTCATTAAAGAAACGTTGCTAAAACACAAAGCACACATGACACCTCACACAATAATAGTAGGAGACTTCAACACCCCACTCTCATCAATGAACAGATCCTGGAAAAAAAATAAACAGAGACAAAGTGAAACTAACAGACATTATGAAACAAATGGATTTAACAGATATCTATAGAACACTTTATATTTAAAACAAAAGGATATGTCTTCTTCTCAGCACCTCATGGTAAGTTCTCCAAAATTGACCATATAACTGGTCACCAAATAGGCCTCAGCAGATAAAAAAAATATTGAAATAATCTCATGCACCCTATCAGATCACCATAGACTAAGGCTGATCCTCAGTAACAACATAAATAATAGAAAGCCAAGATTCACGTGGAAGCTGAACAACAGTCTGCTCAATGATAACTTTCTCAGGGAAGAAATAAACAAATACATTAAAGACTTTTTAGAGTTTAATGAAAATGAAGCCACAACATGCCCAATCTTATGCAGTCTTAAGTAGAAAACTAAAAGCAGTCCTAAGAGGAAAACTCATAGCTCTGAGTGGCTCCAAAAAGAAGCTGGAGGGAACATACACTAGCACTTTGACAGTACACTTAAAAAATCTAGAATAAAATGAAGCAAATTTACCCAAGAGGAGTAGAGGGCAGAAAATAATCAAACTCAGGGCTGAAATCAACCAAGTGGAAACATAAATAACTATACAAAGAATAAACCAAACCAAGAGCTGGTTCTTTGAGAAAATCAAGTAGATAGATAAACCTCTAGCCAGACTAACTAGAGGGCACAGGGACAGTATCCTAATTAGCAAAATCGAAATGAAAAGGGAGATATAACAACAGAACATGATCCAAAAAAAAAAAAATCACCAGCTCTTACTACAAAAGCTTATACTCAACAAAACTGGAAAACCTGGATGAAATAGACAATTTTCTAGACAGATACCAGGTACCAAAGTTAAAGCAGGATCAGTTTATGGATCCAAAAAGTCACAAATCCACTAAAGAAATACAAATAGTCATTAATAGTCTCCTAACCAAAAAAAAAAAAAAAAAAAAAAAAAAAAAACAAAAAACCGCCCAGAACCCGATGGGTTTAGTGCAGAGTTCTATCAGACCTTCAAAGAAAACTGAATTTCAATACTCCCCAAACTCTTATGCAAAATGGAAACAGAAGGTACTCTACCCAATTCATTCTATGATGTCACAATTACTCTGATACTTAAACCATACAAAGACCCAACAAAGAAAGACTACTTCAGAACAATTTCCCTTATGAATATCGATGCAAAATTACTCAATAAAATTCTCAGAAACCAAATCCAAGAACACACCAAAGCGATCATCCAGCATGATCAAGTAGGCTTCATCCCAGGGATGCAAGGATGGTTCAATATGTGGAAATCCATCAATGTAATCCACTATATAAACAAACTCAAAGTCAAAATCCACATGATCATCTAGTTAGATGTTGAGAAAGCATTTGGCAAAATCCATAACCTGCTCATGATAAAAAGTCTTTGAAAGATCAGGAATTCAAAGCCCATACCTAAACATAATAAAAGCAATATACAGCAAACCTGTATCCAACATCAAAATAAACCCCACTAAAATCAGGGACTAGTCAAGGCTTCCCACTCTCTCCCTACCTATTCAATATAGAACTTGATGTACTAGCATGAGCAATTAGACAACAAAAGGAGATCAATGGAATACAAATTGGAAAGGAAGCAGTCAAAATATCACTATTTGCAGATGCTATGATACTATATATAAGTGACCCCAAAAAAATCCACCAGAGAGCCTCTGAACCTGATAAACAACTTCAGTGAAGGAGCTGGATATAAAATTAACTCAAACAAATCAGTGGACTTTCTCTACACAAAGGATAAACAGGCTGGGAAAGAAATTAGAGAAACAATACCTTTCACAATAGTCACAAATAATATAAAACACCTTGGTGTGATTCTAAGGAAGTGAAAGATCTGTATGACAAGAACTTCAAGTCTCTGAAGAAAGAAATTGAAGAAAATCTCAGAAGATGGAAAGATCTCCCATGCTCATGGATTGGCAGGATTCATATAGTCAAAATGGCTATCTTCCCAAAAGCAATCTACAGATTCAATGCAATCCCCATCGACATTCCAACTCAATTCTTCACAGAGTTAGAAAGGGCAATTTGCAAATTCATCTGATATAACAAGACTCCTAGGATAGTGAAAATAATTCTCAACAATAAAAGAACCTCTTGTGGAATCACCATCCTGGACCTCAAGTTGTACTACAGAGCAATTGTGATAAGAACTGCATGGTACTGGTACAGTGACATAGAGATAGATCAATGGAATAGAATTGAAGACCCAGGAATGAACCTACACATCTATGGTCACTTGATCTATAATAAAGGTCCAAAAACAATGCAGTAGAAAGAAGACAGCATCTTCAACAAATGGTGCTGGCACAACTGGTGGTTATCATGTAGAAGAATGTGAATTGATCCATTCTTATCTCCTTGTACAAAGCTCAAGTCTAAGTGCATCAAAGAACTCCACATAAAATCAGAGACACTGCAACTCTTAGAGGACTAAGTGGGAAAGAGCATCAAAGATGTGGGGATAGGGGAAAGATTCCTGAACAGGACAACAATGGCTTATGCTGTAACATTAAGAATCTACAAATGGATGTGGGAGGGTTTAGGGGACTTTCCGGGATAACATTTGAAATGTAAATGAAGAAAATATCTAATAAAAAGTAGAAAAAACAAAGAATCGATAAATGGGACCTCATAAAATTGCAAAGCTTCTGTAAGGCAAGGACACTGTCAATAAGACCAAAAGGTAACCAACAGATTGGGAAAATATCTTTACCAATCCTAAGTCTGATAGGGGCTTAATACCTAATACATATAAAGAACTCAAGAAGTTAGACTCCAGAAATCTAAACAATCCTATTAAAAAATGGGGTACAGAGTGAAACAAGGAATTCTCAACTGAGGAATACTGAATGACTGAGAAGCATCTGAAGAAATGTTCAACAGCCTTAACCGTCGGGTCAATACAAATCTAAACAACCCTGAGATTCCACCTCACACCAATCAGAATGGCTAAGATCAAAAACTCAGGTAACAGCAGATGCTGGCAAGGATGTGGAGCAAGATGAATACTACTTCCTTGCTGGTGGGACTGCAAGCTGGTACAACCACTCTGGAATTCAATTTGGAGGTTCCTCCAAAAATTGGACATAGTTCTACAAAAAGATCCAGCAATACCACTCCTAGGCATATACCCAAAAGATGCTCCAACATGTAATAAGGACACCTGCTCCGATGTTTATAGCAGCCTTATTTATAGTAGACAGAAGCTGGAAAGAACCCAGATGTCCCTCAACAGAGGAAAGGATACAGAAAATGTAGTACATTTACTCAATGGAGTACTACTCAGCTATTATAATGATGACTTCATAAAATTCTTAGGCAAATGGATAGAACTAGGAAATATCACATATGCAGGTCCTTGCATTTCCCTCTCAGTGCTAGCTTCCTGGCTATGACAGTCCCCCATATTCAGTGGTCCTCCAGTCTTTGAATATTCATCAGGATTCACCATGGCCTGAAAGTTCTTACATCTGCCTGCTTGCCAGAGCCGCACCACATGGGAGACATGAGAAGAGAGTCAGTATAATGGGAATGGTAATTAGGCTCACTTGGAGTGTGCTACAATGGCTTTTGATGGTTTGCACAGTTGATCACAAGGAAGTGAAGCCCTGAAAACCATAGTCCTTGGCACCCACTGTAGAATCAATACTACTCAGCACTCTAAGCTTTCCCATATCCATTTTCCAAACAAAATTATTTCAAACATCTATCTTTACATCCTTGATCTTACGGAGAATAGATTTTGCTTAATCTTTGCATAACCTCAAGGTATCATTCCTATTGTCTCAGGGGAAAGTTTGTAGCTTCTTTTTAATTGCTGCAATCTCTCTAGGTTCTGAAGCCTCCCTGTCCTGACCTAAGTTTATGTGTATATTTGATTCTCGTCATCCTGTAAATCTGGATAAATGTATCTAGAACTCTTCATGCCAAAGTTACTTGTTGCTTTTTCATTCTCCTCCATCTAATATTTCAGTCCACCACTTATGAACTCAGCCTGATGTAACTCCCAGAGCACCGGAAACATGAATACACACTCTGTGCATACCCTGTTGCCCTCTAGTCCAATATCTAGTAGCTTCCTTTCCTTCCTGGAACCTCCTGTGCACATCTTTACTACATACATATTTATCAGACAATTGGTTTCCTGGGTTCCTTAAAGAATCATCCACTAAGGATTCAGGATTACATGACTGATATAACCACAGAAACAGCCGCATCTCTTGGTACCGATTTTCTCTCCTAATCAGTTTTGTATTGCTGTGATTAAATAGCAGTAATAACTTAAAAGACGGGAGATATATGTTGCTTTGTGATTTCTGAGGTTTTTGTGTGCAGTCATCTGGTTCCATTGCCCAGAAAACTGTGTTGAGCATAGTGTGGTAGCAGAAGTGGGTACTGGAGATTTCTGACTTGGTTTAGATAAGAAAACAGAGAGAGATAAAGCATACAGGTGTGGGTAATATGACTTCAGAGGTTATATTCCCAGTAGCCTACCTCCTTCAACAAGGCTAGACCTTCCAAAGAATCCGCTACCTCCAAATAGTGACATCAGTTGGAGAATAAGTCATTACAGTGTTTGTATTTAACTATCATTTAAAATTATTTACATCTCTAGGAAAAATTGATGAAAGCAAAACAATTTGGTGTGATCTCCAGGCTAGAGTCTCTACCACCATGTACAAGGTTGTCTGCTTTTTCTACTGTCATCGCAGAACTGGAGATTATTTGCTCAGTGAATACAAGAAAAGTGATTAGATTACCTTTCATTCTTGCTAGCCTTTTAATTTAATTTAATTTAATTTAATTGTTTTATTAAAAAACCCACAGTATCATACATCCTTTAAAAGCTACTTGTAATTACTCATTTATTACTTATTAAAGAATATCTCTTCTATGCAGATTTCTCCTTCTGAGTAGTTTATACTTTTCTTATTGATTTGTACTATTTAATGGTTTGAATGACAATGACCTCCAAAGGCTCATCTATTAGATGCTTGGGGGAACTTTTGAAGAAGATTCAGAAGGTGTAGCCTCAGCTGAGCCATGGTGGTACAGCCTTTAATTCCAGCACTCACAAGACATAGGCAGGTGGATCTCTATGAGTTCAAGGCCATCCTGTTCCATGGAATGCGTTCCAGGATAGCAAAGACTATTCAGAGAAACTTTGTCTCAAAAACAAACAAAAAGAAGCGGTATAGCCTTATTGAGGAATATGTGTCAAGCTCGTGGTTGGGCTTGAAGTTTCAAAGATCTATACTGTTCCCAGTTAGCTCTTTCTCTGTGTCTCCTGTGTCTGTGGATCGAGATGTAAACTCTCAACTACTGCTCTAGTGCCAAGCTTGCCTACCTGGTGCTCTGATGTCCATAGACTTATTCTTTGAACTTCAAGAGAAATAAATGGTTTCTTCTATGAGTTGATTTGATCTTGGTGTGTTAGACCAACAATCAAAACATGACTGAGACATACATTCTAGCATATATCAAGAGAGCTAGGTATTTATCAATTATTTTATATTGTCAATATTTCTTAAACAATTGCTTTGGTCATTTTGCATGCAGCACTGCTATTGCAAAGACATGTTTATTTTTTTAAATATTGTCAAAATTCTCTATCATATTTCAGCAGGGCTTTAGAAACTTGGTACTATGTTCAGACATAATATCCCTATTTCAAAAGTACTCCATATTTAAAATGAGTTTCCTGAATTAACTTTTATATTGCTTTTGACCATCTGATATATTTGCTTCAAGAAGTAGGTGGAAATATAACTTCACCTACTTCTGTGGAAGACTCAGAGCAGTGAAAACCAGACACTTGGTTTTATGACACTGCAAAGTCCTGTGTCAGCCCCAAATAGAGGGAGCACTGATTGGAGAGAACAATCTTTACAGCCCTGGACACACAGAAACTTTGTCCATTTCCTCATTGTATGAGTAATCAAGAAAGTGAAATCTCCTATATCACCTAGGTTTAGCTTCCTCTCCTTCCCTTACTAAAACCATGGGTGAGCTCATCTCCATGTCTTAATCCTGTTCATTATAAATCTTATCTGACACATAACCTCGCTGGGACTAGACTAACTAGGAGCTTCCTGTGTCCTTGTATCTGGAATGAAGCCATAACTTTTTTTTTTTTTCTCTGTGTAGCCTTGGCTGTCCTGGAACTCACTTTGTAGACCAGGCTGGCCTAGAACTCAGAAATCTGCCTGCCTCTGCCTCCCACATGCTGGGATTAAAGGCGGGTGCCACCATGCCCGGCTTGTCATAACTCTTTTTTTTTTTTTTTTTTTTTTTTTTTTTTTTTTTTTTTTTTTTTTTTTTTTTTTTGGTTTTTCGAGACAGGGTTTCTCTGTATAGCTCTGGCTGTCCTGGAACTCACTTTGTAGACCAGGCTGGCCTCGAACTCAGAAATCCGCCTGCCTCTGCCTCCCGAGTGCTGGGATTAAAGGCATAAAAAGCACATTAACTGCTATTTCTCACAAAATTAAAGATTCTCTTTCTTTTCTCTACCTATTTATCAAACACACACACACACACACACACACATCTATAGCTATCATTTATCTGTCTATCATCTATTACCTACCTATCATTCTATCAATCTGTCTGCCTATCATCTATCATCTATCTATCTATCTATCTATCTATCTATCTATCTATCTATCTATCTATTGATCATCTATCCAGCTGTCTGTCTATCAATCACCAACCTATCTATCACTTAGTTATGGGGAATTTCCATTGGTTTTAATATTACTATTGATGTTTTTGAAATCACAGAAATGTAGTTATTTGTGTTAATAAATTTTAATTTTTGGTGTCTCACTCCACTCTTTTGATTTGTTTTAGATATTATCTGGCAATTCTTTTGTTTGATTTAAGACAGTATTTCTATGTAGCACTAACTGGCCTGGAACTTAATGTGTAGACTAATCTAACTTCAAACTTGTGGTTATTCTCTTGTCTTACTTAGCCTTTTAACTGTTGGGATTGCTGGTGTAATCCCATTCTTCCTGGAGTACTTCATTATAAACAAAATCAGATTGTATCAGAGAGCCACTCAAACAGCTGTCTACTGGTTTCTCACAAAGGCCTCACCATGTCCAGAATGGCCTCTATTTGAGCTTTGTAATACCCTAGACCTTTCCCACTACATCCTGTTAATTCTCCAGTAGTCATTTTCCCTCAGTGAGGCAGCAGGCATATGCCAGTCTCATAATTCCTTCCCCACTTGCAGCCTCAGTAGCTATGTGGTTTTATACACGTGTTCTTAGGAGCTTTGCTCAAAAACCAGCTCAACAGGATTTCTTCAGTCACTTGCACAGACCTCATACCCTCCTTTCAGCAGTATAACTCAGCCCAGATCACATCTGGATCATCTCTACTTCCCACTAGAAACTTAACTCCTCATGGACAACGTTCAGCCTGCTGGGGTCTTGGTGATATTGCTTGTGATTAGACACAGTAAACATTCAAGAGTTGTTTTTTGCTGACTAAGTCCTTATATTTAGAAAACTATTCATACTCAGGAGTAAATACACAAAAATCGAATAAGTGCGTCAAAGATTTTGGAAGATTAGAGTTCATAAGGTAAAAATAGAGTAGTCTATACTAACAAAATTGTTTGTTATAGTCTCAATAGCCCCAACACTACTTCTAACTATGAAAATTTAATCTTTAAAATAATAATTGTGCCATCAGAGGCCTGTGGTTTTTATTTACAGTTGGAAATCACTGAAACATTTTAAAATAAATTTTAGAAATGAATTTGGTGTAAAGAAGGTGACACGGCAAAATTAAGACCTGGGGGAGAAACATGTTTTTCCAAGTGATCTAATCATCTGGTGGCAAAGACAGGATTTGGACACAATGCTATCTAGCTATTTTTAGTTCACAACTGTGTTCCTTCTGGCCACATTCCTCTTTGGGGATCATTTTTCATATCTTTAAAGCAAATGACACGGGGTTAGGCTACATGATTTGATGAATTCTTTAGAACGAATGTCAGTGGCTGCTGCTGAGCCCTGGGCAACAGCCTCAGTGTGAATTATCTGTGAAGTTGCAAACTAGAGGAACACATTGGAATTCAACCTGGAGATTATCAAGTCATAATGAAAACTCTAAAAGTATTGCTATTGTTTCTAAAACTGCATTCAGACAACACAGAACAGCACTCAAGAGCAGTGATTTGGAAAATTAAGTGGAAATCTGGTTGCTGAGCACATATGAAATAGGACAGCTTTGTATTGCCCTCTTGTGGTCATAGTGTGAAACTACAAAACATATCCCTTAGATGCTGGAAATGGGCTTTTCCTCTTTTCTTCCAAACACTATGCTCCAGACCTAAGTGGTGGGCAAAACTCTGCCCATACCAGTGTATTTATTGAAAAACAAGTGATTTGAAGTGACTTTAGGATAAGGCAAGGACTCTTTAGCTAACGCAGCATTCCCAGCTCTTTGTGATCTGAGACGAACGCTTGCTTCCTTCCTGTCCTATGTTCCAAGTAAAGCCACCTGTTTCCTGCTCATAGAGGTTCTGATTATATGGATTTGTGGTATTAATGCATTGTGCAACCACATCTATTGCAGCCTATCTCTATCTTCAAAGACCAGCTAAATCATTTGTAGACACTGACAGTCTACTATTTGAGAGTCAGGCAGTATTTGGTTTGGCTTTTGTATCTCCCAAAGCCTAGGATCTCAAGAAAGGGAGTACACTTTGTGGTTTAAAATATTCTTTTTGGAGGAGAGTGGTGGTGATTGAATGTAAGGCCTTGTGCATGTTAAACAAGCACTCAGCCATTTCTATCACTAAGGTACATCCCCAGCCCATGTAGATGTACATATGTATAATATGTATACACATGCATATATGTAAATAAAGGGTCTCATACAAAGTTTCATCTAGTGTTGAAATTTCCATGTAGCAAAAACTGATATTGAATTCTCAAAACTCTGACTTCCACCTCCCAGGTGTTGGGATTACCTGCAACTACCAGTACCCATAGCCTAAAATGTTACTACTTTCAATTTATCCCAAGAACTTCATGCAATTAAAAAGAACTAGCTAAAGCTCCTGTTTACAACTTGAGGTACCTAAGTAGCCCATTGATGGTTTTCCAGTTAAATTTTTACTTCTTTAGTCAGCTACCCAGTAGGAGTTAGAATGGGATTTCCAAACAAACTCACTAGGCTTGGGATGTCTGTCTCTTGCCAGAGTTACTTCAGATGGCTGAATTCTATGCGCCTAAAACAAAGGTTTATTTAGACGACTATACTACAATACTCATAAGTCATGTATGGTACAGACTGCACAAACAATACTTACATACCTTATGAAGAATCTAAAGTAGACCTTATACTGTCATATTTTCAATGAGAAGAGAGTTATTTTTGTACTTTTGAGATTCGTAGGTCAACATTCTTCTAACTTTAGCTTGTCTGGGTGACTCATTTCAGTAATTGCTGTAGCATTATTGTTATTATTATTATTATTATTATTATTATTATTATTTATTATGATTATGCTTAGTGTATATTGTGTATGTGTTTAGGAGTGTGGATGACTTTGTGGGGGTTACATTATCACATTCCACCTAATATTTTGAAATATGATCTACCACTGATCTATTTGGCCTGACTAGCTCCCAGTAAGGTCTAAGAACTCGTCTGTCTCCATCCTACCAATGCTGGGCTTACAGGTACATGCCACTACATCTGGCTTTTATGTGGGTGCTGGAGATCCAAACTCGTGTCCTTGTGTTTATGTAGTATGCACTTTACCAATGGAGCCACATCCCCAGTCCTGCAACACTATTATCAATCTTTTCAATACCCCAGGGAGAGTCTAGTATACCATTGGTGCAAATTAATCTACCTTGGAAACAATTGATTTAAAGAAATAAAATTCTCCAGGCTTCAGAAATCGACCCAATCTATGTTTCTACCCTGCCTCTGAATATTGTGTTCCTATTTTTGACAGACTTGGTCTCAGGACTCTGAGATGTATTGTGTATCCATGGAGGAACACTCACTTTCCCATCTCTGTATTCTTTCACATGAATGAGTTGACCTTTCCTGAGATGTACTCATGAATGAGTCCTGAACTATATTTCTTTTTTTAAAAAATATTTTTATTCTCTCCCTCACTCCTACATGCTTGCACCTCAGCATGCGTGGGAAAAGTATAGGACAAGTTTTGAAAGTTCTTTCTTTCCACCATGGATTCAATCAACCTTAGATCTTTAGGCTTCTGATAGGAGCTCTGCTACCCTCAGAGTCATCGCAGTGGGCTAATGCCAGTGTATTTCTGGCAGAACCACATGACCTACTCTGTGGACAAGAACAAATACAGTTAGAAAGGCAAAGATCCAGAGTCCCAGCCTGCTCTTAGTAGTCATCATAGCACCAACACCTGGGCATCTCCAGATCCTCCCTCTTTTTTATTTTACATAGTACTTAAATTTTTGTTTATTTATTCATCTATTTATTCACTTGATATCCCAATTGCAGCTCTCACTTTCCTCCCAGTCTCCCCTCACACAGACTCTTCTACATTCTTCCCTTCCCTTCTCCTTTGAGAAGGGGGAGGTCTCACCTTGATGCACCAAGTCACTGCAGGACTAGGCACATCTGCTTCCACTGTGGCCAGGTAAGACAGCCCAGTTAGGGAAATAGGATCCACAGGTAGGTAACAGAGTAATGGACCTACCATGTTCAAATTGTTAGGGGACCTACATAAAGACCAAGCAGCACATGTGCTACATATGTGTTGGGATGGAGGTTAGTTCTAGCTCTTTCGTTGGTGATTCAATCTCTGGGAGCCCCCAAGAGACCAGGATAGTTGATTCTGTTGGTCTTCATGTAGAGTTCCTTTCTTCTTCATGTCTGTCTAGCTCCTTCACAAGACTCCCCAAAGGGCCCCATCTGTTTGGCTCTGGCTCTCTTCATCTGTTTAGGTCAGCTGCTGGAGGGTAACTATCAAAAGACAGTTATGCTAGACTCATGTCTGCAAGCATAATGGGGTATCATTAATAATGCCAGGAATTGGTTCCTGTCCATGGGATGACCTCGTTGTGGCACTCATTGGTTGGCTGCTCCTTCAGTCTCTATCTTTGTAACTCAGATCCAAAAAGACATGCATGATGTATACTCACTTATAAGTGCATATTAGCCACAAAGACCAGGATAACTATGCAACATTCCATAGATCCAAATAGCAAAGAGGGATCAAGGAAGTGTGCTAGAATCTCACTTAGAAGGGGAAATAAAATAGAGGAAGGAAAGTGAGGTCTAGGGAGATCTGGGGAGAGAGAGCTGGGGAGAGAGGGCTGGGGAGAGAGGGCTGGGGAGAGAGAGCTGGGGAGAGAGAGCTGGGGAGAGAGAGCTGGGGAGAGAGGGCAGGGGAGAGAGGGCTGGGGAGAGAGGGTGGGGGAGAGAGAGCTGGGAGAGAGGGCAGGGGAGAGAGGGTTGGGGAGAGAGGGGGGGGAATAATTGGAAAGGGCTGTGGGGTTTGTGAAGCATTTTTGGATGTCCCAGAGACCTGGGGAGGCTCCAAAGAATTTATGACTCTAACTGAAACTCTTCATAATGGATGAGCCTAGAGTGCCCACCTCCTGTATCCAGGCAGGATTCCCAATGAAGGGATAAGGACATTAACCCATCCACAAAGCATTTCCACCATATTGTTCTGCCTAAAAGTAGTGTGGGCACAAAGACTGAACAGATCCTCAGCATTGACTCTGTCCACATTTTCCAAGTTACCTTCATTAACTTAGAAAGGTAGCTTAGCTTTCTGAGAAACACTTTGGATTCTGTCTCCTCCTATGATTCCCCATACTGCCGCCCAAACCGTGAATCTGACTACTCTCTTATGCTCACAGTAGAAAGAGAAGTTAAGCCTGTTCTTTCTCACCACTGTGTAAGGCAAGGTCCAGGAATTATTGTGTTGCTTTAACTAACCAATACCACTCTCTAGGACCACTCTGGAACTCTTGTCGGATTGACTGACACAGAAATATAATGAACTTCCATGAGGCTGTCTTTGTGCCTGTGACGATCATGAAGGCAGGTTCTCTCAGTGGGGCTTCCACTGAGCCAATCAACTGAGCAACCCAAGGGAAGCCTGCTTAACATTGCCATAATGAACCCTGAGTCACAGGGGCCAACTGGATGCTAATTCTCTATGCATATGGTACTCTTTCTTGTTAAACTTCCCTAGAGCTCCTCGGCTTATTTAACTTTCTTTAATAACCAGCAGATGGCTTCTGTCTGGGCAGTCATCAAGTGGTGCTTAGTGGTGGCAGATTCAAGAGGAGGCATGGGACTTGTTAGGGGTGGGGATCCAGATGCTGACTTGCAGAAAGCCAGGTGAAGTTATCATGCATTGTCTAATTGGTGTTGAAGGCAGTGAGGACCACTGAGAGGAGATGATGCCTTCCTGGAAGAGGGAGACTAGTGCTCAGGAACTTATACAAATTAGCAAAGGCAAAGGTTGCGGGACTCAGGTATTGCTGTAAAATAGAAATACTGGGTATTTTCTGAGCTCTCAGCATTACATATGAGGTCCGAGGCATATGAGGGATTTGTTAATGTAGAACAAATATAAACTGTGAATCGTCATTTATTCATCTACTTAAATACTCAAAAAATTTGGTATGGCCTTGCAGTGCATCAGTTTATACCCAGGGTACACAGCACTTGGGATCTAACAGCAAACAATACATGGTCTCCTCTGTTTTTTTTTTTTTTTTTTTTTTAAATAATGTTTAATCATGGATTTTTATTGTATTTTAAAATTTGTATTATCACCTTTGGTTGACACATCAAAACTGAATAGAGTTATAAGGAAAGGAATGATGTTTTGATATATGTAGATAATGTGGTATAACATATATACAAGTTAGTGTATCTGTGAAGTATAATCAGCAGATAAATAGCTCACTTATCTTTAGTGGTAGACACTTAATGACAGCCACGAGTAAAGTAGATGAGGAGGATCAGGAAGACAGTGTAACTCCAGTTTATGAAGCTGACAGATGAGGAGAATAAACATGAGCAGAGGGGGCGTTAATCTCAACACTGCCCTCGGGTCTGCCTATGTACTTTCTGTATAAACACTACAAGACGTGACAGACAAAAGAGGATCCCGTCAGAGTGTGGGTGAATGCTCACATGAATGCTGTAGTGACAGGTTAAAATTAGAGGAATCAGTTTTATCATACAATTGCTAATATATATATATATATATATATATATATATATATATATATATATAGCATTCATATGCACATACTATATTGGGTGTATTGTGTATGCCTAGTATGCATATATACTAGTGTGTACATGTATAGACTTACTTGTACATGTGCAGACATACATATAGTATATGTGGGTGTAAATTCAAACGTAGACATCAAGATAACAAAAGACATAGAATGCAATGTGACATGCCAAATAATAGAGTCAAGGGAGCAACAGCCTGAAAAGCCATACTTTTAACTCTAACCCAGGTTAGAGTTGCCAACAAGTACCAAATTTAATGGGGCACTTAAAGAAGAGTAGGATACTTTTACTCCCTCAAGAATCTCTCTCTTACAAGACAGGTATATCGGGGTCCCTTCAGCAAAATCTTGCTGGCATATGCAATAGTGTCTGGGTTTGGTGTCTGATTATACAGAATTGGATGCTCACAGTTATCTATTGGATGGAACACAGGGCCCTCAATGGAGGAGCTATAGAAAGTACCAAAGGAACTGAAGGGGTCTGCAACCCTATAGGTGGAACAACAATATGAACTAACCAGTACCCCCAGAGCTCGTGTCTCTAGCTGCATATGTAGCAGAAGATGGCCTAGTCTCGGCCATCATTGGGAAGAGAGGCCCCTGGGTCTTGCAAACTTTAGATGCCCCAGTACAGGGGAATGCCAGGGCCAAGAAGTGGGAGTGGGTGGGTAGGAGAGCAGGGCAGGGGAGGGTATAGGGAACTTTCAGGGTAGCATTTGAAATGTAAATAAAGAAAATATCTAATAAAATAAAATGAAATTAAAAATAAAATAAAAAAAGAATCTCTCTCCACTGAATTATTACAGAGGACAGGAAACAATAACCACACAGTTGGATATTGGCAACACTTTTCAGAGAAATAAACAATAAACATCACCACTGAGCCACATATTAGCCTCTCACTTTGCCTAGGCAATTCATAACAGTACCTATGCTGTAGACTTGGTGAGAGCATAAAAATTTAATCATGTTTTAGGAAATAACCGATTATTTCAATGTGAATAATGTCTGAATAAATGAAGCAGAGAGGGGGGTGTCCACATTGTTTAACCTTTTTTATGCTTTGAAAGTAAAATAAAAATAAAAAGTAAATACTGGGAACATATTCTAATTTAAGGATAATTAAAATTAAAAAGCTATCACATGGAAAATGCTTTTATAAATATCAACTTGAAAGACTTTTCAAAAAAAATCACATGAGAACCTACTACCGAAGAATATTCCTATCAACATACATACATAAAATAAGTCAAAATAGATTTTTTTTTTTAAAGAAGCCTGGCGCCAGCAATGGATAACTTATTTTGAATTTGTTGGCTATAAGTTTCTGCAGACACTTAGACATTACAGTGTGCTGCCAGCCCTCATAGTTTCCCTCTAGAACTTAGTGACAAAGCCCTATGGCCAAACACACAACAATGTAGAACATGAAGAAATTGGGCTGGTACTGATCTGGAAGCTTCAATCACATTGGCTAGCTTTCTAATGCTAGAAGGTGCTATGTGATATACTGGGGGAGAAAAATAATCATAAGTCACACTCAGCTGTGAACCCAGCAATCTACAATAACTGCCAAGAAATCATAAGCAATGGAATAGTAGGGGCCTGAACATCATGAGAACAAGCAGCCAATTTTAATTGGATTCAGGGCACACTCCACAAGATGCGTTAACTGCACCATTATTAGGCAGAAAACCCATGGTTATGTAAGCCTAAGGGAGAACCTATCACTTTAGTTTTACTAAATGTTCATGATATTAAATCAACACCTAATGGCTTATTATAATACCCATAGACCAATGTACCTCTCAGCCCTTATCTGGGAAGCCTTGGTTTGTAGTCAATACAAACACTCACAACCATCCAACTTTTGTGCAGAAAACAAAAGTTTCTGTGATGTTCACTCATAAAGGGTACATGTACACTGAACCTTCTACTCAAAAGTTCAGGAATCATGGAAAAAGAGGGCAAAGACAAAGTGTAAGAGCCTGAGGAATGTATGACTACAAAGATAGAGCAGAGCAATTACACATATGAACTCACAGCAATAGTGAAAGCCTGTACAAGACATGGGCAAGGCCCAAGCAAGATCAAATTCCAACATGGAAGGGAGAATGGGACAAGAAATTTCACCCCTAGCTGAGGAGCCAGTGGCATTCTTTAGCTGCCGGGAAAATATGGGGTCAATTTTATCTAAGAGAATAGCTCCTAGTAAGTCAAGCTTACTCCAATGGAAGGCCACCCATGCAAGACTAGTTGGACAGTACAAATTAATCTTGATGGGGACGAAGAAGATGCAAAGTTGGGAGGGAAGTAAAGAGAAGGGACGGTCTATCAAGAAAGAGGCTAGAGATGACCAAAACTCATTGTATAACTGTTTTAAAAAACTGGACTGAAATGTATTTTCTGCAACACTTAGTAGTAAAGGCGCACTCTGCATGGCTTTGTGTAACTTTATTCCCATCTTATTTAGAAAATATTCATATGTATGAATGCAGAGAGTTATTACATGTGTACATATTATCTATCTACACACATGAAAGGAGATGGAAGGAAGACATGCAAAGGATGAGACCAGTGGCAGATTGGTAAAATGCTGCTAGCTGAAAGAAAGAAAGAAAGAAAGAAAGAAAGAAAGAAAGAAAGAAAGAAAGAAAGAAAGGAAGAGATCTATGTAGTTTGTCAATTCTTACAACTTTATTGCAAGTTGGAAGTTCACTTCAAATAAAAGTAAAGAAAGAAATTCTGAAGAGTCGTTGCATGGGGCTGTTGGAAACAATAATGAGAAGGTTTGTAGAGAATGTTCCATCTAAATTCAAAATCATCTTGTGCTGCTAAATGAGACATAAAGTATTTTTCAGATGGGGCTTTATTTATATAAGTTTATTGATATGCATATAGAATTTTAGGCATATTAAAGGACTGGCTATTGAGTGTCCAAATACCTTGATACAGGTTTGTCTTTCTGCCCAAACTAAATTTAATAGCTGAAGCAGTTTTCGAGCCACAAGGAGGCCTTACATTCGTGGCATACAGTGTATTGGCTTTCTAAATGCAAACGAATGCCAATCTGACTGGCTGGGAACTTATATTACCACTCAAATGACAGCTATTTTAGGCTAATTTTGAAAAACAATAAGCAAATAAAACATAATTCTCAAAAAATGATGTAACATTCTAGAGTTACCCTCCTTCAAGTAAATCTATGTTTACTTCTCCGGAACTTGGAAATGGGTACAAAAGATGAAGAGCTGGCTGAGAAAGCACTTGGCGACATATGAAGTGGGGTCATGAAAACACTGTAGCTTCTGTCTGTTTCCTGGAATCATGGGAATCACTGAAGACTTGAAGCGGCACATATGGAGAGGCCACAGGAAGCAGCGTGAGACTCATGAAGAGATACTTGGTCTCCCTTACGGCCTACTCCAGGACTATTTGACTAAAACTGTAAAACCACACCTACCCATAGTATTCATTCAGCTGGATGCATCCAGGGTCTACAGCAACTGCAGAAGAGCATAAATGGTTGTTTTTAACATAAACTACTGTTTTGGGATACATAACTGCCTCCTGAAAGGTGAAAAGATGGAGGTGAGGAGCTGCTAAGGCTTGCAGAAGGGGAATGAGAGCAAAGAGAAATGTAGTTTACACAACAGAACACAATCCTTAGTTTGTCATCAACAGCCATCATGACCCTAGCCTCTTGCTTGAATAATGATTATTCCATTTTCTTGTTTTACTTGGAACCAGATTCTCTCTGGGGACACCACAGGGGCCACGGTAATTTCACATAGTTATGTTAGCTGGTCCTTATTTCCTTTTACATACTGTGAATCACAGAATCAAAAAGCAGCTACCTACGTCTCTTTGTACTCTAGATCTCTTCGTTTTACAGTGGAGGAGGAGGAGGATACAGAGGAGGAGGAGGAGGAGGAGGAAGAGGAGGAGGAAACCTCAGCTTACATCACTCCATGGGCCTGAGTATTCTTTACTTATATCCTTTTCTGGAGATACATATGTAAAGTTTGATCTATTCCAGGCAGCCTAAATATGTTTAGTGCCCCATTTAACTGAATTATCACCACAGTCCCATGCTGTAGATATTTCCTACTTTACTGTTCCTGTTTTGCAGAGGTAGAACCTGAAGATCAAGGAGATGTGTAATTGTTAATGGCAGAACTAGAAACAGGTCAGTTTATCTCCAAAGCTAATTTTTTTCTGTTCTATTACACTGCTTTTGCCAAATGCCATACGGAATTTAACACATTTAGCTGGGAATGTAACAAAACTACTAGGTGTTTTCTAGTAGGTTTCCCTTGAAGCAATGCAGATGGGACTGTTTAAAAGTCCAAATGGGATGAAGGTCTTTAATAAAAAAAAATATCTTTACCAAAACATGATTGGTAATAGAAGAAGAGGAAGGTGTTCTCTCACTGACTTCAATTGTCACTCAGTTTGTCTAAATTCAGATTTGAGAGAAGAAGTTATAAAATGTACATTCCCAGACATCTCACCAAGCCAAGCACTTTTAGTTGCTTCTCCTTTCTGTTCTGTTTTTGTTTTTAAATTCTGTGGGTGGTAGTTTATTTACCATGTCATTGTAGCCTTTGTGCTTCAAGCTATGTTAATTTAGGAAAACTGGGATCTTTTCAAGAACCTTCCCCCTTTCTACTTTTCCCTTGAAACATGACCCTGGCTCCTATCTCTGAGCCGGTTTGCCTTTGAGAAGATGCAGTTTATGGCTCAGGTTGAGAAATCCAGATCCAGAAGTTTACAGGAGTTCTAAGAATAAACTGAAATAGCCATGAAAGAAAGCACTGGCTTGAAGTACCTCAGAGCCAGGAGTGGTTGTGCAGGTCACAAAATCAGTTTATGCAAAGGCCTCAAAGGAGGCTTACAGATCTGATTTCCTCTTTGGAAAGGAACTGTTTCTCTCCAATAAGCTTAGCAGAGTATGAATCCAAAGTCAGAAAGAAGATGGAGTTTTAAAGGCCTGCCTGTTCATTAAGAAGAAAATAACCCATAAGCTGAATTAAAATGCCCCAAGCAGGGAAAGGGATTCTGTGACCTAGGGCATTCAGTGGGCTGGGGACATAGCCTCTGCTTGCCTTTCTCTGCTTTGTTATCTGTCTCCTGCAGAGGAAGTTTGCTGTGTGTCCTAGTCTTCCTCGTGTGCGTCCATGAGCATTTCTGGGCCATCTGGGGTGGAAGTCTGAGTGGGATGGAAACCATACCCAGTAAAATGCCTGCCTCCTGTGTCTGTCTCAGATACAGAAGAGGTCTGCACTGGGTGTAGATATACTGCAATTATAGTAATTTAAGAGGAGAATTGGGACCTTTTGAATAAAACTAGAAAGTATTTCTATATATCTACAATTTAGTCATTTTTGTCTTGAGATATAATGTACAAAATATTCAAAATACAAAAAATCAATATACAAAAAGTAAATATAAAAATTACACAAAATATTCAATATACAGAAAAGCAAAGATGGTTAGTGGTCCACCAACACAGTCAGATCTGTCCTGAGCACCCAAGTAGTCCACGGTTTTGTTTTCTTAGTTTCTTTTACAATTTTTTTTCTCTTTGAAAAAATCATATATGAATTGAAAAGCATGTAAGCCGTTATATTGGATCACCATTTATTGATGATAGTGTTAAAGATGACAGTGATGGACTAGAAACCACTTTTTTGAAATAGATATTACAACTCTCAATAGAAAGTTTGCGGTGACTTACCATTTTTATTTCTAAAAAGCAAAACAAAACAAACAAAAACAGCAACAACAAAAACTTTTGTTTAATAAAATTAAAAATCAGATAGCTGAATCAAAACAAAAGAAACTGTTTAGAATTATTATGACATTTTACTTTCTATATTTGCCCTGTTCCTTCTCTTTCTTGTTATTGGTCTGAATTCCTTGTCTGTCATGTGTTTGGTGACATCTCCTTCACTGATTTTATCCCTTCTTGGTCTATTTTCCCTCATTACAAGCAATTGAATTCTAGCAGAAAGCAGCTTCTGGAGAGCTTGTAGTGGCCAGAGTTCCATGGATGGAGAATGGTCCCAGCTTGAGTCAGGGAGCAGGTTGTTAGCTTTGATTCTAGGGTATTTCTTCATAGGGAGTCCCAGCAGAGGCACTGGGCTCCTGTGCACTATAATCATGGTGAGATGTCACATGGATCACATGGCTCCATCAATAGTGACATCAGGTGGGTGTGGATGGCCTAACTAGAGAGACTGCAGCTTAAGGCTTACTAAGACAAGGGATAGCAACAGAAGTGACTCCATGGTTTGTGTGCAGTCTTGGAATGTTGAAAACTGGCCTGTTACTATCAAAGAAGAAATGCATGATGTCAAAGACAGTCGGTACTGAACAAGTACTGAATGGTTTCCAACTCGGCTGTGAAATTACAGCAGTCCCATGAGTCTCACAGGATTTGACTCTGGCTGGAATGTTCCTGGTAACTGTTTTATGTAGCACTCACTGGAGAGGGACAGTCTTACAAGGATCTTGCCCAAAGAATCCCGGTGAGATTAAAACAAGCAAAACCATAAACAAACAAATAAGCAAACCACTTCCAGACAATGTTTGCCTAAGCAGGAATGTTAGGTCAAACGTGTTGATTTGTGAATTTCGCCAATCCCAGGTTGTCGACTGATTCCATTTCTGGACTTTCTGAGGCCAAGGTGGTAGGAAGCATCTCACTGCTTAGAATCTTGAACCTGGGTCTTACATTTTTAGCAAATCTGGAAGAATGCTGAATCTGAAGTGAGCTGTCAGGGGGGATTCCATAGCGGGCTGGGGCAGGGGCAGGTGGCATATGTATCTTTATTGGTTGGCACAAGAAATAGCAGCGGTGGTCTGTAAGTTCCTGCTTGCTTCGGGACCTCTGCATGGTGTGGTCGCCCATCTCACACCAAGCTGGAAAGCGATCCAAGCAGAAGGTCTGCTGTGAAGCCTGCTGGTTTTGGTTATCTTGCTTTGTCAATGAGATCGATGAGAGTTCTTCTCTCTTTAGTTCTCTGAGTCAGTGTCCTTTTCATAGATTTCCCTCTATGTCCACTTGAGGGCGCTAGAACCCACGTTACGGAGCCTCGCAAGAAACTTAGGGATGCTCTGAAGCCTTCCAAAGGGGCATGCTCCAGATGGTGGCAGCAACCCTGACAGCCTGTCTATCTATGAGAGTCTAAATGTGCTGACTCGCTGAAAGGGAAACCATAACTCCCACTTAGGAATCCCACAGCACGGGTTTGAGCCCCTTTTAAAAGAGGCATTCACCAAGCTGGAGGGGGTGGGTCGGTGGGAAATAATTGGAGGAGGGGACACCTACCCAGGGATCTGGCACTGGTTGGTCAGAGTGAACACAGGTTTGGGGAAGTTGGAGATGGCTCTGCCTTTCCGAAGGGCTTTTGTTTGGAAGAGGAACTAGCTTCTTTTTGTTTCCTGCGGCTGAACTGGAGCCTATAAAAAGTATTCTCTTCTCAATAGATAAGGCAAGAGAGCCAGCGGCGTAGCTGAAACACCAAGCTAGGCTACGACTGTTTCCAGCTCACCTATGGCCTGCTAATGACACCACCTTAGGGCTCGACAAGCCAGTTAACCTTTAACTGTCTCCTAAACCCAGTCTTTCCATGAAGCCGTCTCAACAGGGTCTCCTGAGGATGACTATGGCGACCCAATAACTTAAATAAAGTGTTGAGCATAGTGCCAAGCAATTTTACTTATCTCTATTTTTGAGAGCACAACTAAAAAAGAAAAACATGTATAACTGACCCTGAAGACCTATGGTGGGCTCCCATTTAAGGTGGCTGGCTCCCTTTATGCATCCAAAAGTCTGTAATTGATAAGTGCTCCTACCCCTGCTTTGCAAAGGGGGAGAAAGCAGTGCTCAGAGAGCCTAAGAGATTTGCCAAAGTCTCCAGACTCTGAGGTAGGCAGACTGAAAGCCCAAGCCTGGTTTGTGTCTTCCTGTGGCCCCACGCCAGGACACGCCACTGTCTGTCTGTGTCAATGCTAGGTCTTCACCCAGAGGCCCCTAAGTCTGGTGAGCTTTTGGCGGGTTTATTCATCATACACAATGGCGCAGGGGCACATATGTTGCGCTGGCAAGGCTGGGCATATTTTCCAATGTCGGGGGAAGCAGTGGATGAATGAATAATACAGGCAGAGAGATCAACAGAAGGGGCAAAAGGAGGCCAGGGCTGTATCAGCTCCCCTACCCCCAGCAGGGCAGCAGAAGGCGCAGCTGGCGAGCTGCAGACTGGTGCTCCAGTCCAATCATCTTGCCGCTGGATTTTTGCACAGCTTTCCTTCCCCATTCTTTCTCGGTTTTGACACTTGTGATTATTACCAATCCTGGTGGCGCTGACGCACAGAGTGCAATGGTTACCATGGCATGCTTAATAGCGAGAGCAGATGTTTGGCAGGGGAGCACCATGCATTCTAAATACACAAGGCGAAAGTCGGTGGAGGGCGTAATTGATTTGCTGACTGCAGTGGGAAGCCAGCCCATGCCTGCTCAGGGCCAGGGCACCCCCTACCACATCCTTGCTTTAACACCGCACAGTCTCATCATCAGCTGACCTCTGGTAGGTCCCTGGCTTTCCTTGTTATCAATTCCCACCTGCTCGCTTGTCTTCTGCAGTACTTAACACCTGCAGCCTCCCAAACAAGCTGTGTCTGGTCTGTCTCCCGTCTGGGCTTGGCACAGCTGTTCCTACAGCTCAAGACTAGGTTCCTTTGTCTGCTGAGCAACACCCATGCAAGCCCCAATTCTCAACTCGATCCTCTGTGTGCCTTGGTTATATCGGAATCGCTGAAACTCTGCTTGGTTTCTTCATAGAATTTACTGGGCGTTGTAGCTTGCTTGACTTCTCTCTTGGTAGAATGGTAGTTTCTTGAGGTCAGGAACTATGATATCTGTAAAAACAACAACAACAACAACAATGACAACAACAAAACACTTGACTTTAATTAAAAGGGGGAAATGACACCGAATTAAACTTTCATCCATTACCATCAGGATCGCATTTCTTGCAAAACCCTGTATAACCAGTGGCAGGCAACACCAAGTGGCACTCCCTCCCTCTACACAGGCTAGTTATCTGTATGCACAGAACCATTTCCTATTCCCCAGCATCTCCTAGAAATCCGCAGTCCTTCTCTCATTCATCTCTACGTTTTCCAATCTCATCTGCCAGTCAAGATGCTTCTAGATTATTATGCAGTTTCTCTGGCATACCCTCCCAAACATGTGTGACCACTTCTTGCTTCTGCCTCCCTAACACCTCGTGCTAATTGCTTTATCATTGACAGAGAGGCATGGAAGTAGGCAGAGAAGGCTTGGTGGAAAGAGCCAGATAGCTATAGTCTCATTGCACTCAGGCTTAGGATAGAGTGAGCAGGAAAGTGGGGCCAGTCTTAAGTCCCAGTCCAATGGCCCACTTTCTATGGCAAGGCTCTTCAACCTTCTTTAACAGTACCATCAGCTGAGGGTCAAAGATATGAAACATGAGCCTATAGAGGACATTTCACATTCAAATCAAAAGGTCCATCCCTGAAACCTCTTCAGTCCAACTTCAAAGGTCCCTATACTCCTAGGAAAATCCCAGCACTGTTCAAAAGTCCAAAGTTTCATCAGAAACCCAAAGCAGTCTCTTAACTGTGACTTCCTCTGCAATTTATTATTTTTTTAAAATTGCATGCTTCCAACATACATTAGCAGAGTATAGGTTCTCACTCCATAAGGAAGGAATGGGACATAGTAATGGAAGGTAGAGCCAAAGCAAGACCAAAACCTATTAGAGAAAACACTAAATTCTGCAGTTCTATATCTAGCATTTGGGATCATCTTGGAGGCGTGCAGAGATATCCCTTTTATGATGAAAGATACATTATTGCACCTGGCCTCTTCTGTTAGCATAAAGGAAGCACAAAGTCCTCTTTGGATTTTAGAAGTAGTATATTCCTCATGTGGATATGTTTCTCTATCCTAGAGACAAAATGGCTTGGAAAAGTGCTGGGTATTGAGTGAGGCCCAAAACAAACAAACAAACAAAAAAAACCTTTTTAATAGGCTCAGAATCCAGTATAGGTTGCTTCACCACTTGAGTCATATGATCCAGAAGACCGGATGGTACCTGTTGGTGGCAGGTAGCAATACTGTTTGAAGAGTTTGAGTTTGTTGCATACCACCCATTCCCCTCCCCTGTCACACACACACAATGGACCTTGTGTAAATCATAATGGAGGCCTTTGGAATTTTGGAGTATGGCTCTACTGTCATCTGCAGACAACCATTCCTCTTTTGTGAGACAGGTCTTGATTTGATATTGGGGTCTTCTGTGGAAACCAAATGTTCGGCAGGAGATCATCAAGTTATCTAGTTACCTGAGCTTCCATCATGAGATGGGTATTATCTGACCCTCCATGTCATAATGTTGAGAGTGAAGAGCAGAAATCCATCCTTAAGTGGAAGAAGGTCAAGCAAGGAACCTGCTGCTATGTTGGATACCTTTTTACGTGTTCCATCACATAAAATGCAGTACTTGTTCTTACTAGGATAATATTCTGGTTATTACTTTGTGTTTCTTTCAAATAATGCTTTTTCCAAAACCATCCCTGGACTTACAGAATGCCTTATTTACCATAATGATATTCCATTTCTGACTGAGGGTTTCACTTCTGATTTAGGGACTTACATCCCAGCCGAAGAAGTGTGGCAATGAGCTCACCTTTAAGGAATCTGCTGATCTTACCATGCTCCCCTACCACCACCCTGAAGTATCCTGCTTGATAAAACAGTGGAATGGCAGCCGGGCGTGGTGGCACATGCCTTTAATCCCAGCACTCGGGAGGCAGAAGCAGGCGGATTTCTGAGTTTGAGGCCAGCCTGATCTACAAAGTGAGTTCCAGGACAGCCAGGGCTATACAGAGAAACCCTGTCTCGAAAAACCAAAAACCAAACCAAAACAAAACAAAACAACAACAACCAAAAAAACAAAACAGTGGAATGGCCTTCTAAAAGACACACTTACAAGGCCAATTAGGTGGTAATGCCTTAAAAGGATCAGTTGGGGGTTGTCTAAAAGGTTTTATGGGACTCTGGTCAATATCTAATATGTAGTATTGTGGAGTTTGTTTGTTGTCTTTTTCTTTCTGTGACTAGGATTTCAGGAAGGAAAAATGAGACTGGTATTGCTCTTCACTATTCCCATTAGAAAAACATTGCTTCCTGTTCCCACAACCTTATGTTTTTTTGTACTGAAGTTTTATTTCCATGAGAGGAGACACTTCTGCCAGGAGGTTGCAACACACATTTTATTGAACTGGAAGCTCAGACTTCCTCTGGCCACTTTGGAATCTTCGTAATTTTGATTCAACAGGCTAAGAAAGAATGGACAGTATTAGCCGGGCGTGGTGGCACACGCCTTTAATCCCAGCACTCAGGAGGCAGAAGCAGGTGGATTTCTGAGTTCAAGGCCAGCCTGGTCTACAAAGTGAGATCCAGGACAACCAGGGCTATACAGAAAAACTCTGTCTCGAAAAACAAAATAATAATAATTTAAAAAAAGGACAGTATTAGGAGGGGTAATTGATGCAGATTATTTGAGGAAAATTATACTGCTCTGCATAATGGATGAGAGGAAGGGGACTGCTTCAAGTATACTGGAGATTCTTTAGGGTATATCATGGTGCTAAATATCCTGTAATCAAGATCAATTGGAAATTACAGCAACCTAATCTGGAAGCAATGATACATTGCTGAAATACTTTAGCAACAAAGGCTGGAGTCACTCTTTTGAGTGAGGAACCAGCGCATATTGAGGGCCTTGCTGAGAGTTAAGGAAATATGGACTAGATAATAGACAAAGGCAGTTGTCAATACCAGGCAAAACCATGTACATAGTTGCAGAAATACAGACCATAATTACCACGAGTGCTTCCATCTTACTCTGTTAAGAACATGTTTGTGCATTTATACACATCAATTAAACAGATGTTTGTTTTTCTTTCCTTTATTTCTTTATCATGTAATATAGCACTGGTAATCAGATAATGTCAGTAGTGTGCTGTAAGTATATCCTATCAGATTTAAGTTATGGAACACTGAAAGACCAAGCATCTGTTGAGGGACTTTTTCCAACTTATCTGAGGGGACAATAGTGGGTTTACAGTTTTGCATAAAGTAGCTATGTCATGTTGCGTTGAGTTATGAAATTGTTATAATTTTCATTTAGAAATTACTTATGAGACAAGCAGATAAGTTTAGGCACAAGCCAACAAGAACAGGATTTGTGATAGTTAATCTTAGTTGTCAACTTTACGGTGATCCGGACTCAACTAAGAGGCAGAGTGATAGGCAAACCTATGAGGCATTTTCTTGATCAGGTTATTTAAAGTGGGAAGATGCACTCTAAATGTGGGTGGTACCTTCTGTTGGCAGCCCAGAGAAAAAGAAAAATTACTTCTTTCTTCCTGGCTCATTTGCCTTCATATCTTACTAGAGAGTTTACCTGCCTGTTTCTAAGTTCATTTACCCTTTTGCTGCCTCCACTGTTGCTACCACTGCTGTGGCAGTCCTTTCCTGGTATCAGAACCCAGCTTCTTCAGGCTTTCAATCTGGGTGGAAGACCAGTGGCTCTCTGTAAACCTTCGAAATCTCAGTGTCAGATTGAGACTTCTAAGGTATCCTGTCACATTGCAATTAGCAACTATTGGGTTCTCAACATTTACAGTGTTAAGACAGACACTTTTGCATTATCCCTTACAATATGCCTTCATTTAAATATATATTGGTCTTTTTCCTCTAAAGAATCCTAATACATACCCACATTCTCACTACACATCACTTCCACGATAATTGGAACACATTTCTTTAAGGATATCTAATCTTCCAAATGCAGGAAGTCTTCCGTTGTGAGCCCAGAGTTTGGCTACAAGATTAAGCTCACATCCAGACTCTGCCAGTGACTCTTATTTTCACTTTGATCACATTAAATGACTCTTCTCAGCTTCTTCTTTTATTTACTTGTTTAAAAATATTTTTAATCATGTGTATTTGTGCATGCTGTGTGGGCATGTAGAAGTGAGAGGAGGGTATTACATGGCTTAGACATAGAGTTATAACTGATTGTGAGGTATCATAGGTACTGGGAATTGAACTTAGGTCCTCTTCAGGAAAGCTTTTGACAGCTAAGTCATCTATCTAGCCCTTCACATTTTAATGAAATGGGGGAAGATTACACTCCATAAGGAGACTTGGTGAATTAAAGGAGATTGTGATAGTTAATCTTGGTTGCCCAGATGATTAGGTCAGGAAGTTCCTCTGCATGCCTGTGAGCATGTGTCCTAAGATGATGAGCAAATGGGTCAGTGCAAGGCTGAGTGGCACAATTCCCTAAGCTGTGCTACCCAGGGAACAAAAAGGAAAGGTGATAGAATTCTATGGTACAACCGCTATTCTACTCTGCTTCCTGGCTGTCCTGATGGGATCAGCTTTGTCTGTCACTCTCTTCCACCATAATGAATGGAAATGTCTGAGACCACAAGACAAAATAAATATTTTCTTAATTAATTTCTTTTAGATATTTGTCACACCAACAAAAACCCAACTAATACAATTGTTGAGGATAGATGTAGAAAGATCACATTAAATAGATGTTATTAACAAGTGATTATTTATGAAGATGCCTGATGTCACCAATGACACTGATCTGTTTGAGGTTGGAAATTATAATACCTGTGCTTTCCCATTGCATGGTCTAAGTTCGTGGCTCCTGTCCCATACAACTGGGTGAGTGGCAGAAATTTACACTATCCATTGAGATCTAGTACCTTGTCTGTAATTAGATATGTGAGAAATATTAAATATTAATATCTTTAAAATAATACATATTAGAACCAATTTAAGCAAATTTAAAAGGTGGCAATATAAGAAGTTATATAGAGACATATCCTGACTAATTACTACTTAACTTTAAAGTTGCTGAGGCTAGGAATAGTTTGCAGTTGATACCCCATCAAGGTATTCTGAATTCGGAAAATGAAGAGTAGGCTCTCTGTCTCTGTCTCTCTGTTTCTCTCTCCTCCATTGTAAGTGTGAGTGTGTGTGAGTGTGTGTGTGTGTGTGCATGCACACACACAAGCAAGCATACATGTTTAATGGATTGTATCAGATTTTCCAGGGATGAAACCAATAAAAATTTACCTGAAGCAAGAGAGAGAGAGAGAGGAGAGAGAAAGATTTTGGTGATACCTTACGATAGTCACATCTAAGAGTTAAAAAGTTATCACTTTGATGATTGTAACCAAGGTAACAAATGACTAGAGTGGTATAAGAACATAAGTATCAAGTGGTTGTGTGAAACCTTGTGAGTGAAGGTCTATTTTACTGCCTCTCCATACATGAGAACTTCTGTAGCTTTCCACAAGAATGGTATTCCATATAGTTTTGTGATCCAAAGAGATGGATTCAAGATTAATTTTAATTTTAATTTATGACCCTGACCATATCAGGTCCTTTATCCTCTCATTAGAAGAATGCTAACATTATACTCCACAAGTTATGTTTATGTGGCGACTTCTTTTCATATGTTTATTATCACTGTGATTTTTATTGGTTTTCTTATGAGATTGAACCAGCCTTGTAGCCTGGCATAGTCTCACTTGGATTTGATTTGATAATAATTTGTAAAGAATTTTAAGTGTTTAGTCATGAGGAGTAACTAGCATGCAAATTTCTTTGTGATGTGTTGCTTTGGGTTTTTGTGAAAACTATACGTGGTCTGTGCTACGTCCTTCCTCTTCTGTACACTAAGAAAATCAGTGTAGAACTATTTTTTTTCTTAAATGTTCATTAGAATTTTCCAGTAGACTGCATTACTGTGAAGGCTTTTCATGTTCTAGGGAGCCCCATATGACCCAGACCAAGTGTTTACTCCTGAGAAAGAAAGGAAGGATGGACCACCAGTGGTCCTTGCCAGCCTCCATGGCAACAATGTGTTTAGGGGTCCCCTATTCCTGAGAACACTTCTGATTTTCTCCCTTCCACTTCAGGCCATCATTTCCCCCAATGAAGTCTCAGTCTTTGGAGACAGTGTGGGAGGAGACTTGACTTTTAGCCACCATTTTGGAAATTTTGAAATCTCACTCATGCCTTCCGTATCTAGGCATGGAGACATTAGCTCACTATGTTGTGAGGCTAGAAAGAGGAGTGAGTTACTTACAAGATGTCTGACACAGTAGTCAAAACTGATTTTAGAACTTATTGGTGAACACAATAATTGTGTGTGTGTGTGATGCAATTTTATAAATGTATCTACACAACTGTACAGTGACTGAGTCAGGAAACATTGTTATTTCCACCGCCTTGACCAATTATCACTTCTATGCAAGGGTACACTCAACTCCTCTCTTCCCTCTGTCTTCAAATGTACAATGACTATATAACTTAGGCACAGTTGCTGAGGAACTTGAGAGCTTACCCAGTCTATCCCCCTTCATCCCTGTACTCTGGCATCGTAGGCTTTCAATGAACTCTACTTCCTTTCTCAGGAAATGGAGCCCCTTTGCTCATTTGGAAGGCTGTTTGCGGACTTCTGAATCTGAGAAGTACTTCCTAAAGGGAGTCCTAGACACAGATGAGGCTCTCCATTCTCTCTCTGTCCTCTGTTCTCCCTTTTCCCCATTACTCCTCTTCAATCTCCAAGACCAACACTTTCACCTTGAAAAGCTTCATTACACATTACAGAGTGGAAATGATTTGTAGATGGGAACACTCTGTTCTAGTGTTCCAGCCGCTAGCTTTCTGCCAGATTCAAAGAAGACTCTCTTTGTTAGTGAGCCTCCTGAGCCTTCCTGACATGAGCAAAGTAAAGGCAGCTATTTAAATTCTAACTCCAGTCTAGAAGGATAGTTCTTTTTGATTGGAAAAAAAAAAAAAAAAAACATGAGTCAGCTGCTTAGAAAAATGCATCGCTGATGATCTTAGTACATCAGAGCAATTTCATCAGTCTAGAAAGCACATTTCAGGAGGCAAGACTGGCAGGGCACGAAGGACAGAATATTAATAAAGCTGTCAGAGGTGATAGTGCTGTTTCTGTTCTGGGCAGCAGAGGGAGCTTTTAGCTCTTAATCCTTAAATTCAAATTTGGCAGGAAGGCAACCAAAACAGTGTCCTTGGCCTTATCTTGGCAAAGTGAATTTGGTTTACATCACTAGGAAAACTGGAAAAGCAACACTTGGTTAGTTACAACAAGAGCAGGTACAACGGGCAAGATTCACCTTGAGACAGACACTGGTTTATATGTATGTTATGAATTTTAATGTATTCAATTCTCACAACAGTTTGAAGGATAATGTAAGGGTAAGTGTTAGTATAAAGGTTACAATTAGGGTTAGGGATCAGGTAAGTAAGTGTAAAGGTTAGTGTAGAACTTGGGGATAGGGTTGGGGTTGGGGTTTGGAGTAAATGTAAGGGCAAGANAGAGAAGGAGAGAAGGAAAGAAGGAAAGAAGTAGAGAGGGAGAAGGAGAAGGAGAAGGAGAAGAGGAAGAAGTTGTTTTTCTCATCAAGATTAAGAAAAGCACACATCTATACTTACAAACATAAATATTTAGAAAGTAAATTAATGACATAACAACTTAGAAAATGACAATACTAGACTCCTCTGAAATGTCTCTAGCTGTACTGGCCATGAGCTCCCTGCTGTGGAACAAGCCTCAAATCTAATCAGTTAATATATTATCTTCATAACAGTCATGACATTATTGCCCTAGTGGATAAAATTTGCTTGTCAGGCTAGTATTATAGCAGTCAGCCTTCCCAGATCTTGGGATCACTTCTTCCAAATTTCTTACTCGTATTGAAGTAGATCTCAGACAGTGAAGTAATTTGCCCTTATTATCGAGCTAGTATATTGGAAATCTACAACTTAAGTCCAATTTTCAAAGTTTCTTTTTCTAAATCACATTCTACTAATATTATGATCCCACCCAGAAGTGATTATCTTCCCCTATCTAGCTCCAGGGCAATGTCAGGAATTTATAAGTAGGCATACCTATTTCATGTGATAATCTTCTACCTTTACATACTACAGTTATTGGAAGACACAAAAATCACAATTTCTAGGTTAGTGTCTCCATTTGAAACACACCTGAAGAGTTGGTGTTCTGGAAAGAGTCTGTGTTTGGAAAATAGTCTTAGTTCTCTCCTTTGCAAATTGTGTGATCTTAGTCAAATCCTCAGTCTTTTCATCTGCCATATGGGCCTCTCATGTACCTGTTGGTTTGCTGCAATTGTGAAATGATACACACACTATGGAACTAGAACCTAGGGTGTTAGCAAATTCAGGCAGAATCCAGGTCAATGTGATTCTTTCAGCCTTCCTTGTGACTAGAAAGAACTTTTTCGCATCCACTCTCATTACATAGAAACTGGTAACAGTGGGCAATCTTTATCACTAATGTGAAATCCATCTGGGAGAATCCTTTTCCCTACATCAGAACTGATCAACAGGGCCTCATGACCCAGCTCTGTCCTGCTATGAGCTCATAGGAACAGATGGAAAATGGGCTGGGCAGATGGAAAAACTCCATTTTCTGACAAGAATTATTTATTTGTGAAGTTGGAACCACTTGGAGTGACTATTTTGTATTAAGAAGATGAAATATAGTTATATTCACAACGGGGCCATGGAATTAACTAATGCACTGCGACGACTAGTGTCCCTGTGAGACAGAGAGAAGGAATGATAATGGGGCTTTTAAAAATGGTCCAAACACATAAATTATTTACTCAGTGTGTGACAACCATTCCCTTGAAGTTTTTCTGCTGATGGTATTATCCTTCATGCCCTTCCTATGAAAGACACTGCTCTTTGTGATGGAGTTATTACAGAACATGAACATTACACAGTTACCCTTTGGAGACCTGTTTAGCATTGGCTGCTATGTGTGTTACTTTCCATGCCTAACATCTGTTAGTTGTGCAAAGCAGGTGCCTTAACGCTGACTTTCTAGATGAAGAATATAAAATTCAATGACATTGATTTCTCTAGATCATGCAAATTGCAAGAAATGGACTTTCCCTCCTCTTTGTTTTCTGACTTTTTATCCCAAGTGGAAATCAAAACCCTAGACTATTACATGGGACCCCTGTGCTGTTGATGTGTCATCTTAAAGAATATTCAGTTTGTTGGATCTGGCCCTACTTCCTCTGGCTTTATAGCCTTATCTTTTGCCTGAGTCATCATTTGTGCTTGCAAGCAATTGCATTTCCAGAGTAGAGAACAGATCTCCCACTCAGAAATTTTACTTCTCTTACTTATGCTGCTTGAAATACTCCCCTCTGTTATCCATGGGCCTCATCGGATGCACTCTGGCCATTGCTGTCCTTTGTTTCACCTTGGTGTGGTCATTCTCTAGGAGACATTCTCTGACAGCAGCCATGCTCCTGTTACTGTGCCCTGAGCTCTAGTTAATCTTCCGGGCATTCTTTCACATGTTATTAACATAACATTCTGTTGCACAGAACAGGGTCAATGTCCAGTTGCAGCGAAGCCTGTAAGCTCTGTCTTAATCATTGTTTTATGCGAGGATTCCAGCATGACACAAATTGTATTTTCTAAACTGATGAGTGAGTGGATGAACAGATAGATGAAGAACAGTGACAAATGATTTCTTCTAAAACATCTGTAAGGTGTGTTGTCTGCAGCAGTTGTGATGGCCTTAGATTAAAAAAAAAAGGGCTAATATATTTTGATAGGAGTTAGTTACTAATGCCTCATTGGGAATCTGAAAAATACTGAGAGAAATTGTGATCTTGGCTGGGGGTTAGGAGTGGACACAAAAATTTTTACTCTCTAAGTACCAGAGGGCAAAGTTATTAATAGGCTAACTCCAGATAAGGATAAGTACTAGTTAAGTATCCAATGTAATTAGTGGAGTTTTAGGAAAGAGCATTTCAAAAGAGGTCTGCACTCAACTCTGGAAACCCATTCAGATTTTCACTGGTGCCTGGTATATAGTAGGCAATATGCCAAGAGTTATTAAATAGTAAAATGTGAAATATACAGGCTAAGCTCTTTTTTATTCCCTGACAGAAGAGGTAGATGCTTCAGAAGGAAGGAACTTTTAAGACATTACTGATCACTCCAGAGCAGCTCCGGATGGGAGTAACCACATGTTCCACAACTGGGAACCCCTGTACATAATTCATGGCTAGTCTGCTCTTTAGAGCCTAAGGATGTCTTTTATAAAATAGAAATTCTAGGCCCACAACATGTATTTAATATTGAGTGTCCTTCTCTTACCCTTAGATTCAGTGAACTCTGGCATGAGGTAACAGGAAACAAATCTCAGAAGCTGAATGTTGTAGGAGACCAACATTCCTTGCATCCTGCCAGGCAGGTTTACCTGATATAGGAAGCTAGATAACAGGGTACAATACTATCAAGTTTAATGAGGATGACAACAACAACAACAACAACAACAACAACAACAACTGTGTAGAAGTGAAAAAATAAAAGAAAGAATTGTAGAGAAGGAATATGAGGATCATCTCTGTTTCTTATTTTTCTGGTGCTTTTAGCAAAAGTCACAGAACTTCTCTGAGCCTCATTATCCTCACCTGCAAATGGCCACCATTATCTTTGTGTCCTTTCTACTTTGGCCCATTTTTATTTATTGTTCCAAGGTCATGGGCACACTTACAAACATTCAGTAGATGATACTCAGATTCACACACTGATTGGTTACAAACAGATCTTTCGGGGTACATGAGGTACACCATCCTAAATCTCTGCTTTCAGAGTACAAAGTGAAGCCCTAGGCTCAGAGAGCTCCTGCAGTGCATTGGGCTTTGTTGGGATTTAACTGAGAAATAGTCAGCCTCTAGTTACATGAGAACTTCTACAGCTTAAAACACCTGGTTTTTGCTGTGTTGTCAAGTGTGAAGGTCACTGTAATAGAGCATCAAAGTTCAAAGTTCCTCTTCTCTTTTCTGCCTTGGTGTTAAGGTGGCCAGAACTTGAAAGTCATTCAGATTCTTCATAAACAAATTGTCTGTCATCCATAATGCCTACCATTTAGAAACCACCATCTATCTTTTGTATACATACAGTTCTTCAGACCACTGTTCCCTAGGGCATCAAGCTACCAATCATATTTGCAGTCAAGTTCATTCATGCAACAGTTCTGACTGTTAATGTGGTTTTCTTCATGTTCTATCAGAACTTGTCTCCCCATGACTTCTTCTATCCCACCACTACCCCACCCCCACCCCACAATATGTCTAGTACTTAAAGAGCAGAGTCTATTTCTTATTTGGTTTTCTGTTATTTCCTCCTTTTTTCTTAGATGCAGAAATAATGGTGGAGTTCCATGCTGAGTAAAGGGCAGATGTTCACCAAGGCCAGCCCTGATGGGAAATTAAAATGAACGAAACACTAGGCTGGTTTGTACCATGCTTTATACATAGGAGGGTAAAAATGGATGCTAGTGATGGGGTTACAGAAAGTTTTATAAAGATAAGAGACATAAAGCTGGGCGTGGTGGCACAAGCCTTTAATCTCAGCACTGGGGAGGCAGGGGCAGGTGGATTTCTGAGTTGGAGGCCAGCCTGGTCTAGGACAGCCAGGGCTATACAGAGAAACCCTGTCTCAAAAACCAAATGAGAGAGAGAGAGAGAGAGAGAGAGAGAGAGAGAGACATAGTATAAATATTGCAAGATGAAAAGGAGTTTAACTCTTTAACCAAAGAGAGGAAAAAGTGTTGCAAGGAAGATGGCATGAATAACATCTACAAACACATGCAGCCCCTTTAGGAAGCAGCTATGTATTTCTGTACCTGGAAGTGAATATGGACTAGCACTGACAGATATAGCAGGAGCAGAGGAACCCAATGAGGTGCTGATTTATACAAGATGACTCAGGCAGAATGCAGCTACATTTGGTAGTAACTTAAGCTGTTTAGATTGTACTGAGTTTATGATACTTTCGTTTCTGCAACAGTGTTTATTTAGTATTGCCCAGGGAACAGCCTGATTCTAGACCTAGATATTTTACAACAAATGAATCAATGTATACAGTAGGGAACTTAGAAGACTAGGAGTATTGGAACTTCACCTAGAACAGGATTTCCTACAGTGCCTTACATAATTCTTAGGAATTGTTTAGGTGCTATTTGAAAATAAAAAGTACTTTCACTGACTATGTTTGGAGTAACATAAAAGTTGAGAATTTTCTTTTTGTGTTTACTTGATTTCATTTTTATTGTACTATGCCTTAGACCATGAGACTTACTTACTGATGATAGTACGAGATTTAGTTAAGCAGAATGGAGTTCATATTTATCTTCCTGAGGAGAAAGTCATGACTCATAGGTCACATCTGGTCAATGGGGGAAAAAGTATCATCCCCCATGGGAAGGAAACAAACTCTAAATAATATTTATTTTGAAAAATAGAATTGCCAAGAGGGACCCAGAATTCTTATCTTTTGTGGACAGAGCATCAGAAGGTCCTGTGGGACTGCTCACCAGCACAGGCAAGGTCACATTCTTCTTACAAAAGGGAATTTCCATTTCCAAGTTCATAAATGTCTAAGGCTATCCAACCCCAAACCTGTGTCAGCAGTCTCTGGAGCATAGTACTCATGATGAAATATGGATTCTCTGGTTCATTCCTTGGGCACAGAGGAGGATATGCTACATAGAGTGTTTATGTATAGAGTGTTAATGTGTGTCAGGGGAAGTGGACAGTGTGTCTTGACAGACATCAGAAAGGAAAGCATATATGCTTTTTTATTTGTTTGTTAGTGAGACTAATATAATTACAGCATTTTCCACCCTGCAAACTCTCCCATACACCCTCTCTGTTCTTCAAATCCATGGCCCTTTTTTTTAAACTAACTGTTATTGCATGTATATATGTATATAGTGATATATTCCTATGGATGTAGATCAGACATTCTGAGGAGACACAGTCTCAGAGAAAAGTCCCTGATCTTATAGCTCTTACAATCATTTTGCCTGTTCTTCCCCAATAATCCCTGAGCCTTAAGTGGGACAGTCATGCTGGAGATATAACAATAACTACATTTTGATTGATTGCAGTTTTCTTCAATAGCCATTGTTTATTGTAAAGAGAAATACCTGTTTTGAGAGCCAAAGACTAATTATATTTTTCACTGGGTCTAAGGATAAGTATGTAAAATGTGCTTAGAGATTATGCTGTTTTAACAAGATAGTAGCTACAAGTTTTCTTCCAAGATCCTTGAATTCATTGCTCACGGGTATTTGTTTAGGTGCCCAGTAGCAGGAATGATTTCTCTCCTGTTGAATGGAGCTTAATCTTCAATAAAAAAGACATGGGCTGACTAAGTGGATAAAGAAAAAATACATATAGCTGCTTTGTGTGAGAAATACATCTTAACTTCAAAGACATACAAGGCCATAGAAAATAATATGGACAAAAGTATTCCAATCAAATGGAACCAGAATGCAAGCAGGCATCACTATCTTAATATCTATCAACGTGCACTTCAAACAAAAACTAAAAAGAAAAGGTGGGGACCTACTTCATCCTAATCAGCAGAATAGTTAACCAAAAAGATGTTGCTGCATGTAGCTTTTGCTACTCCACTAGTAACAGACTATACCACCAGCCCCTGCCCAGAAAATATTGGATCTGCAGATAAAGAACACAGACACACACAGTTGTTCAATTTCAACTTGCCTTTTTGGCACAATTGCTGGGCGTTACTTATCTCTCACCTGGGGAAGTTTGTCTTTATCAATACTCTTAGCACCTCTCCATACACCCTCAACTTTAGTTGCTCAGTTACAGCAAGTCCCAGCTAGACAAACACTCCTAACCTCCCACCTGTAGTCACCTGAGATCTCACATAGATACTTGGCTTTTCTCTCTTTCTGAAGCATGCAAACTTTCTCTCCTTTCTCTCAGACATCTGTCTCTTGCCTGTGCAGACCTGGAAATCCTGCCTATTGCTTCCACCCAGCAGTTATCCCATGTCTTCTTTACTGATAGAACAAGAACCAACTAGGCAATAGAACCTTAGCATCAGAACCACCCCTACAAGATGGTACTTTCTAAAGGTATATGCACCAAATTCTAGTGGACCTAATTTTGTTAAAGTACTGGATTTAAAATGAGGGGTGTGTGTATGTGTGTGTGTGTGTGTGTGTGTGTAAATGTGTATTTATGTATATATATATGCTTACATAAGCATATATATATATATATATATATACATATATATATATATATATATATGCTTACATAATAATAATAGAGGCCAAAACTTTGAAACAGAATGGTGAGGTGTATTCTTAATATCAATCCATTATTTGTAGGTGATTTCAGTGCCCCATTTTCTTTAATAGACCGGTCATCTGAGCAATTAATGAACAAAAATTCTTTAATAAAAGACAATATCTTCTATACTTGTTGGAGAAGTCGTACAAAAAAAAATCTCAACAAATCGTATAATTGCTTAAATAAGACCTCCATAATGATCACACCAGTCAGCATGGATGAAAGTTTAAAGAACTACAAGCAGTCAGTGACTGCTAAGAGAGAATAACTTCTCTCTCTCTCTCTAATAATTATCTTTAATCTTTTCTTTTTACAGTCTAGTTATTATCTTCCTCCTGGTCTGCCCTCCAACAGTTCCTCATCTCATTCCTCTTCCCACCTGTCTCCAAGAGGATGACCCCAACCCACCCCACCCCCTACCTCTCTTGGCCTCCCTACTCCCTGGGTCCTCAAGTGTATTGAGGGTTAGGTACATATTCTCTCACTGAGGCCAGACCAGGCAAGTTATCTAATCTCAAATTGTCAGCCCTAAGCACATGTAATAGAAGCAACACTAAATTGAATCAGTTTGTGTGTTTATGGGGGGGTTGTGAATGCATATGTATGTATGTATGTATGTATGTATGTATGTATAGCAATAGAGGCCAATAATTAGAAAGGGATTGGGGGGCATGTGAAGATGTGTAGGGGAAGGAGAAAGTGATGGAAAGAATATAAACAGTATTCATGTATGAAATTCTCAATTAGAAAAATTATAATAGAAGCCCTGGTAACCTAATGCATTGATTTATACATGACTTTCTCTAGCTCCCTTTGTGTTTTGACCCTCCCTCCTGAACTTGAGTCAATACTGTAGGAGAGAAGCAAGATTCCCATTTCCCTTCCTCCATCCCTTCTTTCTTCTCTTCAGGCACAGGGTAGCAGAGTCATTAATCTACATTCTCAGTGTCCACAGGGAAAAGAGAGATGGATTTTGGAAGAACAAATTGGACTTGTCTGAGACGACACATAGTGAAGAGTCACATCCCGGAAGGTGTCCAAGCCCAAGGAAGCCCAGGGAATCTCTGCTTAGAGCTGGCTCCTTGAAAGCAGAAAATGAGCTTCAGCTATAATCTTCTGGAGATTGACTAACTAGCCAGAACTTTGGAATTCTGATGAGACAGACTCTCAGTCTAAATCTCCCTTTGCAGGAACAGAAGACTGTGTGGGGTAGTAGTGTGTGGGCTTTAGGGATTGGCACCAAGTGCCAATTGCTCTTTACAAGATAAATCTCCCTTGGCCTTTGTCAGAGCTCAATCTGCCTATGAATTTTCCTGGACTCTATCCTCAGAAGCACCATCTGCTAGTGATTGTCCTACCATCTGACCATTTACCCTTTGTCAACTGCCCTCCTCTGGGCAACCCCACTACCAGTTGGAGTCTACCCATTGTCCATTTTGGAAAAACTGAGTCTGAAGAGCAGCAAAACAGAAGGGGAGGGGGCAGGGAAACAATGCACTGTGTAAAGATCCAAAGCCAAGATGTGATGTGAGGAAGGCCTGGAGTCTTTGCTCAGAACCTGGGGCGGGAGCATGTGGCCAAGCCAGAGCCATATTGTGTCCCAGGCAGCCTGATGGCTCCACAAATAATATTGATGCCTTTTGTTTGGAAACTTTTGAGGCAGCTTCCCACTTTCCAACAAGCCGTGGTAAATGCTGGGCCCTCCCCAAACCACTTTGCCTTTTGCATGGTTTCTGGCCAACTGTGCAGGCAGATGAGGCCCCTCAATGCTAATGAGGGAAAGGGCTGGCATTCCTGAGTCACCCAGCTCTGGGAAGACCGCCTTTGTTGCTAAGGAGCATTGGAACTGTAGCTGAAAGGCGCATAAAGACAGGGAGGAGAGGGAGAAAAGAAAGGCACACACTTGTTTCCAGAACTTCACAGTTCCCTAGATGGCACCAAAGCTCTCCAGTTTCTGATCCCAATTAGAGTATCACCCCCATCCTTATTGTTCCTCTTAATGATCTTGGGAAATTCTTCAAGTTAGAAAACACTTAGCAAACTCTGGACTATTTTTATCACTTTAGTTATGCTTTTGTGAACATACCACCCCCAGGTGGCTGAGAATGCTTTGTGACTGGCTCAGAGGAGTATGGAGCTGAGAGAAAGCAGCTGGGGTTTGCTAATGTTCATGTGAGGGCTCCATTCAATAGGTGTTCATCAGTGACCCACATGGTGAAGGATCTGGGCATTGGTGCTGGTGACAAAGTAGAAGAGGTTCTGCTTGGATTTGCTGCCAGTCTTCCTGGACAATCAGGCCATTCATACATGGGTGTTATACTAGTTGTTTGCTGCCAGTGTGGCCTACATAGCATTGCTGGATTTGGAATTTTCACAACAGTTTTTCACTCCTGGCTCAGTCACTCTCACAAGGCCTGTTAGAACCAAAGTGATTCCAGTAGTACCCTGAGCTTCAGTGTTTTTTTCAACAGTAGAATGGGCATAGTGATGCCAACCTATTTTGTAAAGTAAGAGAAGCAATTACAGGCAGGAGGATCATGTAAAAGGCAGTTTCTGCTGATCAGGAAAGCACTCTGAAAATGATCCAAATGCTAGTTTCAATATCTGGAAAAAACTAATAATTAGGCCTGTTGTGAAGGGAAGAATTGTATAAAAATAGAGGATACTAGTTTCCTCTGTGGTACTTCTCTGTGGCATTCAAGATACACTGCTAAGCCATTGATGCAATATCTCATTTAATATGAATGGAATGGTGTTGCTCTAGTAAACGGTGAATTGCTCAAGGATATATGGTATGAGAGTCTGCTCCTGCTGAGAAAATTCCTCTATCCTTTATTCTCTCCATCTTTAAAGTGTGTGATCCTTGGAAACACACACACACACACACACACACACACACACACACACACCACAGCATCATCTCTAAAAAGCTTACTGCATACTGTCACCCACTTAGGAAGGTCCTACTGCAGGAAGCTTATCAATCAACAGACAGTGGCCTTTACTTCTCTCTTTATTAGAATTCCACAGTGACACATAGTGAGTATTCAATATGCCACTATCTGAAAATAATAGAAAACAAAAAATGCCACAATGACATTCTGAAGTGTCATGACATCATAGCATATTACTATTTATGTCAATTTGTTGGCTTCATAGCAGACCTCCTATAACCTCTACTGTCACATTGTCACATTAATAATCTTCTCTATGAATTTAAATTTTATTTCCTTAATTTTTACTCAGACAAAAGTAAGGAGTATACTCTCATGATATATACACAAGCAGACAGACAGGCATAAAGACAACCCCCAAACCAAGATTCCCTTGTTGCTTAAATTCTAGCCATCCTGTGACCATGTAATCTGACTTTATGAAGCCTGACCCTAATTCAGAACCCTCACCCACACCTCTGAGGCCTCTTTGTGATTGTTCATGTATTCACCCCCTGCTTTGCTGACCATTGGTTATAAGTTCCCATTTCCCTCTGTCATTTGGAATTTGGGTCCAATACCTCTCCTCTAAGGCATAAATCCCTCAAAGTAGTCCCTATGATACCATCATATTTTTCTTAGTAAAGGCTGTTTTATTGTTCTTTTAAAAATAATGTACACTTTGTTAATTCTTTGAGAATTTTATACAACATATTTTGATCATATTTGTCCAAATTTCTTTCTGTAAGTTCTCACTGATCCATCTTTCCCCCTTAATATCCAACCTTTTTCTCCCTTTATTACAAAACAAGTAACACAAAGACACATATACATACCACACATCTAGACACATATACATGCACTCACACAAACACACAAACATGCACACCACAAACACACACATGCATATACACACATACATACTCATACACACAGACAAACATACACACATATATACAAACAAATACACACATACACCCCTCTACACACACACACACACACACACACACACACACACACACACACAATCTTGGGGTAAAGCTGTGAATGATTCAAAAGAAATTGTTACTCGGACCTAAAAGAACAAAATATTTCTCAAAACTTGTTTTGGTGTGGTAATGGCCTGATTCTCTGGTTTGTTTGCTTTGTTGTTGTTGTTGTTGTTGTTGTTTTGTTTTGTTTTGTTTTAGGTTTCCCGAGAATTTATGTCTCCTGCATGCAAAGAGTTGTAAAAATGGCATTGCTTCCAGTGTTTATCACACTCTTACAAAGAAGTCCAATTACTTCCTTCTTATAGATAAAGAAACTGAAGTTCAGGGAGATTAAGCCACTGCTAAATCTACTGAATAGTAAATGGATTTTAGCTGTTTTAGAGCCTGTTCCTTTTCTATTCTTGGTGTAATCTGGATGGTGAGTGTAGAAAGCAGGTTATGATCTGGTCATGGTTTTCCTCCCTAAAGAAATACCCGTTCAGCCGAAACAAATGGAAACACTGAATACAGACACAAAGCTCTGGAAACACCTGTTACAATGCAGTGTCTGTAAATAAGCCCTGTCTATTTACATCTGCTGGTAACTAAGACCCCTGGATCAAGAACTCGATTGGATACTGGAGAGAAAAATCCTAAACAAGGCAAAATCCTTGCGGTTGAAGACTATAACTGAGTTCATCGGTCTCAAATTAGGTTTATAGTTCCCTCTGTCCCAGCAGCCTCTCTAGTCTACCTGTCCAGAGATAAAAGGTATAAGATGATCTATGGTTCCACATGAAGATACCTCTCACTGACAAATAACTAGCATAGTCATACGTTTCTCACTCTCTATTTTCTGAGCCTGTTTGCTCATCTGTGAAATGGAGCCGTGAAGCATCTCACCGAGATGTCAAATTTGGGAGAATATAGTGCCAACTTCCTGGCACTTAGTAGCTGTATTGAACCATTAATCCTAAAACCTTCATTTTCTTGGTTCATTGTCAGAAGGGGAAAGTCATGTCTGGGAAGTTTATTAGTTCGACAAGTTAAGTTAGTTAAAATTTAAGTTTATTTTTGTGAACCCAGGTGGCTTTGATTTTGTTCTTGAATGTTTGTTGATGAGATGTTGTCATGACACACAGCACTATAAAATGGACAGTATGATATGCTCAGAAGTTATTTTCTTTGATTGTTTCCTGACATGACCTAACTCATTCATCTTATCTCTCATACCATTCAAGCTCAGCATCCAGTTTAAGTTTCATTAGTACTGGTCCTGGTAACATCTTCTCTCTGAAGCTTCCGGACCATGTTCTTCAGTTGAACTTATGGCTATCTCTGTGCTGCTTGGAAAACAAGAGCTGGAGAGCCAAAGAACATGTTAAAGACAGAACTACATGGTTGGTGGAAACTACCAAATTTTCCTGCCCGGAGAGAACAGAGGACTTCCAAAGTGTAATTCCAGTTATCCTCCCTTGAAACTTCTCTTGGGGACTCTGAGAAATATCTCTGGAGAAACGGCTCACATTGGCTAGTTTTGCCCTGGAAAAGATGCTAAACTTACATAGAAAAGTCAAACTTAAATTACTGTTCTGCTTATTGTTAAGACAGTGTCAAAACTTTTATTTCGGTTTTGTTTTGTTTTGCTTTTATCTTTGGGACAGGGTTTCTCTGTGTAGTCTTAGCTGTTGTAGAACTCACTCAGTAGATCAGGCTGGCCTTGAACACATTATGAGTTGAAGGCCCATCTGGACTATATATGTATACCTTGTCTCAAAACTAAACCCAGATATTCTGGGGAGTTATTAACATCACGAATGAATTTTGACACATGAACTCATTTTTTTTTTTCAAAATGAGTTTGTTAGAAATGTAGAAAACAAATATCAAACACATTGATAATAAGCACTAAAAGAACAGAAGAACACTTCAAATGATTAGATTCTTACAAGAGAAAGCTAAATCTCTCTGATCATTATGAACTGTTCTTTACCACAGCCAAGTCCTGGTCAAAACTGGCTAGAACATCTCAGCTCTGACAATGCCTCTGCCCAGACCTCAAACTGAGGAGAAGCACAGAAATGAGAGAGACCGCTGCTCTCATGGTGTGTGCTTATTCTTACAGCTCCTTTAAGTACTGAAGTGCTGGCTCCAAGATTATGTTTTCTCCAGAACGGTATCTTCGAAAGGCCTGGTCGATTCTCCAGGGACTCAGAGACAAGTTGTAAATGAGGTTGTAGTTGTGAATGAGACGCCTGGCTCGTTCTTGCTCCAGCACTCCTGTGACAACATGGGTAGATAAAGTTTATGTTACTATTTTTTTTTAAAAAAGAAGGGAGACTAAATGAGTTGTAGATATATGTTAATCACTAATGTTTTATGACTTTAAGATTCTTAAAATTTACTTAAGATATTTAGACTAAGATATGGTTTACATACCAAAGATGATGACTTTGGTGTAGAACAAAGCAGATAGATTCAATAACATCACACATTTGTTTTAAAAAAAGAATTAAGTTTATTCTTTGTATACATACTTAAATTTAAAGGCAATTTTTCACAGAAATGGTGTGCTTGCTAAACATGTTCCTAAATATTCAGGACTTTTCTTATCAAAGTATCCATGAATGTTCCCAAACATGTGAGAGTTAAACTCTTCCTTCTTCACACACATTTTCTGTGACTGTCTTCAACTAACCTGTATGATAGATCTGTGGATCCACAGCAAGCATTCTGTCATCAGTATGTCATCTGTCTCAATGATAACAATGTCAGAATGCTTTCTACATGGAGGTTATGTGTTAAAATAGCTGGAGGGAGACTATAAGTGTAGATTGCAGCATCACTAATGATCACTAACTGCTTTATAAGTCTGAAATTTGAGCTTAGACATGTTAGATGCTACACTTGGGAATACAGAGGAACAGTCTCTTTCCTATAGAAGTTCTCCAACCCATGGAGAAGGTAAGTTACACAAAAGATTAACTGAAATGAAACAATCTTTACAATAACAAATATTAATAGCCAATGTCTCACACTCCATCTCAAACATTATACGATATTGATTCATTTGTTCTTACCATTACCCACTTCACATAGGGAGAAACTGAATTCTAAAGTTTTTCAATCACTTGCTTAAAGTATTTAAATTAAATAGTTAACTGCTGTGGGAAGCAGGTGCGGCTGCATAGGCCAAGATGGCGCCCTGGCTCTATGCCAAGTCCCGTGACCTTCGCTTGTTTGTCCCAGTCTCAGTCATGTGCAATAGGAGCAGCGCGTGTAATTCGCCGGATATATGGCATAATGCCTCGTAATACCATTCTATCAGCCTATCTATTAGAGGCTTGCCTGCATGCTAAAGTATTGCCTTGGGCGTGCATGTCTATGATTGGACTCCTAAGTGTGGTGTGAGGTGACTTGAGTGAACTGAAGGGGATCAATTGGGGCAGTCCCAGAATAAAGTGGAAGCTGCGTGAGGCCTGCTTTGACATTCCTGTTTTTCTTTCCATTGTCTCTGCTGGTTGGAGATGTGGGTTGCCACCAACTGCAAAGTTAACTACTATATCATATTATAAAACAAGGGTAAGAGATTAAATGTGAGCCATAGAGTCTGCTAATTTTGTTCTTTGAACTGTGAAGATCTATGTCATAAACAACCAAAAGAGTGTCCCAACATTTTTAAAAGATGTAAGATACATCTCAGGTGTCCTTGTTAGTTAACTTCCACCTAGACACAACCTAGGATATCCTTGGAAGAGTCATAGTTAGGAATTATCCAGATCATGTTAGCCCTTGGGCCTCTCTATGGGGATTGTCTGGATTGTTAATTGATTTAGAAAGATAACAGGTCGTTATGGGAGGCACTATCCTTAGGAAAGTCATTCTGAACAGCTTTAATAGTATGAAAAATTAACTGATAAGACTCTGGAGTAGAATAAATATCTTCTGACATAAAATAAGCAAAACCTCATTCTCTTCTAGTGCCAGATATAGTGAGAAGTTAAGGAGATCTGGGTTTGAATTATGGATCTAATTCCTGCTAGCCACTATGCCATCATTTTGAGCTTGAATTCTTCCTCTACAAAGAAGGGTACTAAGCCACCAGTCTTGCCAATGTGAAAATTTAGAAATGAAAAGAATACAATGTTTAAACCCATGTCTTTTAAGGCGTTCTGCCTCTTTGGACTTTATATTTTCTGTTTAGACTTTGGCTCATTGGGTGAATTCTTACTATATCATTTACTCAGCCATTCGTTTCAGACACTTTCTTTCTTTAGAATACTTGTCATTCCTTGTTCCTTCTCTTTGAGGCTATTTTCTTCACAATCCCCATTAGAGAATAAGCCCAGTAAGTTCCCAGAAACACTGATTTGATGATGGATGGTCTGCTGGAGCCTGGATAGGGAATGCACTGGCCTACTTAGCTCCTTGCACATAATAAAGAACAGTGAGTCATCTGTGGGCAGAGCAGGTGTTGTCAGCTCTACATCTAGAAAAGGCCTTCATGGTCTGTGAAATACTGTGGCTAATGAACAAACAGGGTGACCTTAGCTAATCCTCTTTCCCATTAGACAGTTGTAGATGTTCCCAGATCTGGATGATACATTCTTTGGCTGTTGAGTAACTAGCAAACTTCATAGAAACAGAGAAAACAGGCATAAACAGTGAAGGGGGCATGAAAAAGGGCATCTCAAAGCCATCAGAATCAGTCCCCAAATTCAACAAAAACTACATTTTTTTCTCAGACTGTTTTATTCCTATTAGAAAGGTCCAAATCTTTGGGGAGTTTCTTAGCAACTAAGTTTAAGATCAAGGATACATTATGATGACTTAACATTTTATTTAGGAATGGTTTTCCTTTCACGTAGTATATAGAGGCTCAGGGTTACTTCAATAACCTTTTAATCTCTCTTCTTCACCATAGAAATCTTCCCTAAATGATTTATCTCAGCTTTCATGATGACCTCCCTGCTTGAACTCATTTTGTGGATTTTGGTAGAAAAGGATGCCTTATCCTAACACCCAGGATCACAGTTAAGGCTCAACTTCACCATATATCTAATGACCAAATGTATACTTCTGTTCCTGTCCTGTTTATGCTTTTCCCTGTCACGAGTCAGCTCAATTCCTAACATTTGGGGAAGATGGCTTCAACTTCGAAAGGCTTGATGAAGCCACCAAAGCATTCTTCATATCATGCTTCAGTTCCAGCTCTGTCTCCCAGTACAGTCTCTGGTACTTCAGCTCACTACACGCTAAGCCGTCTTTCATATTTGTTTTGTTTTACATTACAAATTTTAGTTGATACATTTTATGTAGTACCATGTGATATTACAATAAAAATAAACTCTGTATGTTTCATATTGTCTCAAATATTTACCATTTCTCGTAATAAAATTATCCAGAATTCATTCTTTCTAGATTTTTTTAAAGACATGGTCCATTAGAACTCCTTTCTCATATTTAATAGTAACAAAGCACCTTATGTCTTTCCTTTGGACTACTTAATTTTCAAATCTTCCTTCAATCATAAAACTTTATTACATATCACCTCTTTACCCTTCCTCTGTAATGCTGTTAACTACTGCTATTCTGTGGTTCCCCTAGAAGCCTTTTCTTGAGGGCAGAAGCCACAGCTCAGTCTTTCTGGATTTCTTCCTGGTCTAGCCTCTAACCCAGCTCTGGAGTCATTAATAGAGTTTTAGTGAATATTTTATTATTCAGATAGCTTATAATTAATACTTTCATGTCTTTCTAAATTTCCTTTCATTCCTGTTCCATAATTATTCAAAATCTTGGGTATTATGCTATTATATTTCATGAGGACTAAAATTGTATTAAAATTCAAAACAGAAGAAAACGAATACAAAGGAAATAAAGACCATACCCTTTTCACATGGGTGCCTTTGTAGGACATGTCAGCACTCAAACATTAGTAATTATTTTAATATTAATAAAGCCTTTTCTGATCCCACAAAAGGACTCTTCTTTCTCTAAATACTCACATAGCATATTCTAAGAGCACTTGTCACCATGCATGTTGTATTAGTGTATTCGTACACTTCAAATCACTTATTTGCTCTAATACTACTGAGATAACAATGAACCTTTAAGTAAAAAATACATGGCATCAAATATGATGATAGATATTAAGGAAGCTGGCAAGGCCAGAGGAAGTCTGACCTAGATCTGTCTCAAAGCCCAGAGAACAGTGATTTGATTACAGAACAAATAATATTGAGGTGAAGGAGACCAGGAAGACAGAAGACTTAAACAAATGGGAAAGTAAGCTGTATCTGAGGAAAAGCAAGTGACCCATTACTCATTATGACTGTGTGAAAATAAATGCTAAAAAGGAGAACTGTTAGAAGAGGCAGTTTAGGTGAGCAGGTACCTAATTTGACTTGCTAAGTACCTTGGAGTTTATCTTGGGGACAGAAGGGAGTTAGAGGAATTAAAAGAATGAAGCATGTGTTCAACTGGTGGAAAAGTATTGGGAGGGATAGGAAACACAATGGCATTGTCAGTCACCTTGTAGGGAATTCTGTTTTGATTTATCTTGGTGTATTCTGATTTTTATAGACACTCATTTCATAGATTAAAATGATTACTGTTTGCCCATGAGATGAACTGAAGCCAGGCTTGGTTAGAACAAAAAAGCCAAGTCTAAGTTAGAACACAAAGAAAACTGGGTTGGTAGACTTTGGAAGTCATACTTTACCTGTGTTGCTCAGGTCACACAGGTAAAGGGCATTTTCCAGCTTTCTGAACCTGTCTATCCATAACTCAGATTGTTCATCCTTCTTCACAGCCAGATGCTCAACAGGCTGGGAGACTGGCCTGTTCTTAAAGAAGGTCACAGGGTCTTCTGGTGCTGAAGTTATAGTGGTAGGGTTTTTTGGCTGCAGATTTTCTTCTGGAGTTTTCTACCAAAATAACATAAGCATCTTACTGGCACACATTCACTACACAGAGCTTCTCCATACTCTTGGCCAAAGTCAAGGCCACACATCAGAAAGATGTATTACAAAATCTGGCTTTGGAAAACAAGAAACAATCTTACATATTTGGCAGCATAAGGCTCTACCTGTCAAGTTTTAACTCAATGAAAACATGGCAAGTTTATTTTGAGAAGAGTGATGACATCACTTTTATCTCATTTTCTGTTTTGTATGTACAGGCAAAGGACTTGGGACCTGGGTGGCATTCTGATGCCCTACTCTATGAGTGCTAGAGGAATCTATAGGGAGTCGTATTAGGTGAAAAGCCATGACCTCTCCAGTGGATTTGGTGAAAGAATGACTAGCCCGATAATAGTGCCACTTTTGGCCTGTGAGAACAGTTTAAAGAATACCTAAGTGTCTCTCTGATTGTTATTTAACAAAGGAAATGGAAGTTTAGAAAGAATGAAAAACTTTGGGTAGACCTCTCACTAGACCCAAAATTATAAGCAGGGCATAGAAATGATGCTTAGCTTACTTTAATATTCTAATTCCATGCCTACTCTGGAAAAGAAAGGTCCTTTTGCAATGAAATAGACAAGTGAGATCCAGAGTTGTCAAGTAAAGCATCCTGACCCCTTTCATGTGTAGAAGGGATAAATATCTATGTCCTGATCAGTGCTGTTCTGATCCTTTGGGCAATTTGCCTTCTGTATGACCAGCCCACATGGTTATAGGAAGAAACACCAACTTCTACTTACATGGTTTGGGACTGGGCATCAAAGGCAAAACATGTAGTATACCTATTGTCCAGCAGAGAGGGTGAAGGGAACATGATTCATAGTAAAGATAAGAAAGCTTGCCCATGTTTAACTCTAGATTAGTTCATATTTCATTTCTATCCATAATTACCACAGTAAAATTTCCAATTTCTCCAGATAACTAAGCTAGTAGAGGTGGTTCTGTTATTTGCGATCTAAAATGTTCATTACTTACCATGAAATGATGTGTACCATTTGCATTTCCTTCCCCCAACTTTCAAATGTCTGAAACTTTGCAGTCTTTTTTGATATGTCAAACTTTTCATATGTAAGTAGTGAACACCCCAACTTCCTGCAGAAGAGCAGCTGTAACAAGAAGCTTGTCTATGAGCTGGGTAACAGACACGGATGAGGTTGCTCCCGGGAATGTGAAGAATTTTTTGCTTGAAATACTAGAACACTGTGAAATTGCTCTGACATGGTTGACAAGCAACTGGTAGATTTTCAGGATGAATATAAAATAATTCCTCTTTGATAAAATTAACTTGGGGACAAAGAAACTTTTTATGTAGAAAACCAGAGAGATGATTCTTAAGTTTTTTTTTTTGTTGTTGTTGTTGTTGTTTTTTGTTTTTTGCTTTGGATAACTTCAAAAAAGGTGAAAGCTTTAGAAAAATCTTACTTGATGCACTTGCATGCATGGATATTTTCATTAAAAATCATTATTTTTTAAATTTCCTTGGATTCTTCCTGACTCTCTGATAATTAAAGATGGAAAACTGAAGACTTTGAACCCAAATTAAGCTCAGTAAAGGAACAAGTAACTATGATACTTTATATCACTTTTCCGTACCAGAAGAAGTCCAAATTCCTTGCTTGTTTAGGGGATATTAATGCTCTTTTTGCTTATTTCTCCAGATCATCTCTTTCAGCCTTACATCATTGTCTCCAGGCACATAAAACTAGACAATTGAAGATGTTCTTTGTCTGTATCTCTTTATGTCACTCTCTCAGTTGTATAAACCCTTTTTGATGCTCATGCCTGGAAGGATTGGGCTCCTATGCAAGTTTCAAGACCTATCTCATATCCTACTTCCTATGCTGCCTTTCCTTATAGCCAATAATGGGCAAGAATTTGTTCTTTCTCAACCATTTGTCTATCAAGGCACTTACCACTGACTACTGTATTTGTCTAATTATCTTGTGCCCTAGATGTACTGATATATCATCAAGGTCATATGAGATAGTTATTGAAAAGTCTCTAAGGTCTTGTTAGTGGTGGACAGATTCTCAACACATGCTTGTTGAATGAATGAATGAACATATGGATTGATTATTTCTCTTGGGTAATAGAAAGTTGTCTTATCAAACTTCTGCTTCATCTCCTTATTAAAAAGTGGGACAATGAAGATTGTTTATACAAGGATTTGAGAAGAGTCAACTATTACAGAAATTTTTTAAAAAGTTCTACAGGAAGCAAAATAAAAGAGCAAAATGCATTTTTTAAAAATCTTATTCACAACAGACTTAACACTCAAGGAGAAAAGCATTTGTGGTTGTTTTCGCATGGCAAGATGCTTGCCAAAATGGATACTGTTTTCTAAAATACTTCCATGTGTGAAGTGCATAAAGAGACCTCATATCATTTTAAGATGAATTATGTTCTAATCCAGACATGTCAAAACAACAATAGAAAAAAATCATGCTACCTTTGAATTTTTCAATATATCCTGGCTAAATGCTGAGAATATTAAGGTGGATTTTTAATCATTTGCTATGTATTTATTTTCTTCTCCCCCCACACTCTCTCTTCCTTTCTTTCTTTTAAGAATCAGAGAACTTGTTACATTTTAAAGGGCGATCCTTTAAGGAAAGGTTGCCCTCAGGTTCTTGAAGCCAGAGTTAAGAAATCAAAATGTTTTTCTGTACACCCTTTAATCTGATGACAGTTGGTGGTCATATGATTTGGACACTCTGCTGTACAGGTAATAAAAAGACAATTGATTTGGGCATGTGGCAAGCCCATCACTGAGTACAGGCAAGAGGCTTCCTCATGCTAACTAGGTAAGGTGTTAACCCATATTCTAGGAGTTAATAGGTCTCCCTTTTCTGTTCGAGGCAAGTCATAAACACAGTCAGAAAATAAGGTGTAGGGTGAAAATAAAGAAAACACAGGGGAGGGCCTAGCCCAGCAAGATGTGGGAGGATGAAATCAGGGGTCCTCAAGGCCCTCCCAGGTGCTCCACATGCCCAGCTGCATACCACATGTTCAGTTTTTCTTTGGGGTCTTTTAGGGATGTCAACCAAGTCCCTTTGGGTTTCCTTTTTATTCTTTCCTAAACAAGAAAAAGACATAGAGAAGGCTTAAACTTGGCACACACATTTGGCATACACATACACCCAAGGCAAAGGCCACATTCTGGCTCTGCTGGGTGAGTTGCTTATGTTAGGCAATGGGGACACTTGGTGGACAGAAGTCCAGGTTCTTACCTTGTAGATCTCAGAATGGGGGGGGGGTAGTAAACATTTGCTCAATGGATTCTTTAAACACCATTACCATACATACATACATACATACAAGAAACATGAAGATAGGAAAATATTTGAGCTTATTTAGGAGCAGTGGGCATGGTGGGAAGTGGTTATTCTCACAGAAAATGAAGCAAGTTAATGAATAGAAGGATAAGCAGAAGTCATCTGGATAAAGGCATGGTGATGGTACCTGTAAAAATGAGCCAAAGTATAACCTGTGGAAGACTGAACCAGAAAGGTCCATGTAATTTAGTGAGGTGGACGCTGTGACTCTGGTGACTCTGTCTCCCAGAATGCAAACACTGTACCCCCTTTTCAATTAAGGGTGTGATCATCTGCAATTCCCAGGCTGCAGGCTGCTACCTACATGGATAAAACTGACCTGCTTTAAATGCAGTCCTCAAAGGTCTAGGGAGTACCCTAATGACTCTAAATCCCTGTGATTATCATGTGCCAAGGGAAATGTAAATATACCGGTATTGAAAATACATTAGTTCTCAGTTGGCTCTCATTATTTTCAGTAAAAAATGAACCAAAACATTTAAGCAAAGTTGGAAGGAGGCAGTATAACATAGTGGGTGACAATATCAGGTGTAGGCCTAGATGTCTTGGCTTTAAATCCTGGCTAATTTTGTTATGAGATCATGACTATGAGCATTCTACACCACTTCTTCCTGCCTCAGGGGTGTTCTACTAACCTTAGGTGATGGTTAGGATGAATTGGAATTACCTAGAACATGGCAAGTGTTCAGTAAGTGTTAAAAAGTTAAGGAGCCGGGTGTGGTGACGCACGCCTTTAATCCCAGCACTCGGGAGGCAGAAGCAGGTGGATTTCTGAGTTCGAGGCCAGCCTGGTCTACAAAGTGAGTTCCAGGACAGCCAGGGCTACAAAGATAAACCCTGTCTCGAAAAACCAAAAAAAAAAAAAAAAAAAAGTTAAGAGTGTTACCTACATTTCAGGTTAGAGACCCTTTATAATAGTCTAATAGCATTGCCTCCCTGGGTCATTATGAATTATCTTCTTCAATTAATTTTTGTATGTTTATGTTAGCATAAGTATAGTACACATATGTAGGTATTGGTGTGTGTGTGCACATGTGATAATGCACTATGAACTCAAGTACATTTGTATGTGAAGACCAGAGACATCTCCCTCAATTCCTCTGTATTTTGTATTCTTGAGACAGGGTCTGCCCCAATAGCTAGAGCTCACTAGTTGGCTAGACTGACTGCCCAGCAAGCAGCAAACTCCAGAGAGCTTGTCTCTGCATTCCTAGCCCTGTGGTTACAGCCGTACGGTTCCCTGCTTTGCCTGGCTCTTTTTTTTTTTTTTTTTTTTTTTTTTTTTTTTTTTTTTTTTTTTTTTTTTTTTTTTTTTTTTTTTTTTTTTTTTTGCATAGGTGTTATGAATCAAACTCAGGTGCTCATGTTTATGTAACAATCAATTTATCAACTGGATCATCTACCTAGGTTGTCATGATCTTCTTTCTTTCTTTCTTTCTTTCTTTCTTTCTTTCTTTCTTTCTTTCTTCTCCTTCTCCTTCTCCTTCTTCTTCTTCTCCTCCTCCTCGTCTTCCTCCTCCTCCTCCTTCTTTTCTTTGTTGGAGAAGACAATGCAATTTCATGTTTACCTGGAGCCTTGGCCTCCAGCATGAGAATGGTCCTCAGCACTGGCTCAGATGAATGGCTATGCATGTTCATGTGACATTTAGAAAATAAAACTGCTAAGTGTGTAGTTCCTTTCTCCATTTTTCCCAATACTCTGAGAAAAAAAAAAATGTGTCTTCATTTCTTTATCTCTCATACCTACCAGGATGCCATAGAATAAACCTCAACTGATGCTCACTGAAGATCATAATGGCAATCCCTTCAAGGCAAGTCTAAATGATCTGTTAGGAATTTAAGTTGTCATGGGAACCCAACTTGTACTGAGATCTGCTCACTGCACCAAGTTTTTGAAGAAGATAATTTTTTTCTTTATTGCAAGAGAAAATGTTTCAGATTACTCTTAATCACAGAGATGGACAGTTAAAAAGGACTCTAGCAGCTGTGAATGGAAAAAAGGCAGGGATGTTGACTATCGGACAGATCTAAATACTAATCCTGTGGGTTTCTTTTACCAACTGTGAACTTTTGGTTCAGTTATTTCTTTTGTGAAATTCCATAAAGTTGCCGTAATATCATGAAGTGCGTATATCATGTATGTAAAATATTCAACAAAGGAAGGTATTCAACCTTAGGCACAAGAGAGGATCTATCATACAACATGCTAGGCAGTTTTCTGGGGGCCAGTTAATGCCTGGGACTTTTTAGAATAAGTCCTAGAACCTAGACTGGTCTCTGTCTATCTCTTCCTTGCTGTATATGAGCTTTTCAATGTTCTCTTTGGAGAATATATCAAGAGTCTACTTGATCTCTGTGTTTCTGTCTAGCTATTCCTTGTGGTTGTCAGGGTTCCCTTAGGAGAATATATGAAATGTCTATTTGGTTTCTATTAAGTTTACCCTTTTCCTTTGTCATAGATGATGGTATATACAGAGGTAATTGCTTGCATGTGTAAACATCATTTGAAAGACCTGTGCTGGAGATTTTTTTTTTTCTTTTTCTTCTCCCTAACACAGCAGGAAGGATAAATGGGAACCATCTGTCTAGTCAGCCACTGGAAGACTTGCACTGATGGAAATAGACCCCACTGGCTTCTAGAAGTTTCCAAGTGTGGGAAGGACAAAGACTTATAAAGCTGCCAAGGAACTGTGATGTTCATATAGCCATCTCTTCTCCTGTTTGTTCCCACTGATTATTGAAGTCAGTGCTCGTTTTTTTCTGGTTGGACATTAGCTCAACTTGGGGAGCTCTAAAAATGATCAGTGCTCGAGTGTCTCACCAGACCAATTAAATCCTGATTTCAGCTGAGCAGAACCCAGCATAATACTTTTTAAAAGTATCCTCTAGTTGATTTTAAAATGAAACAAGGTTGAAAGCATTTGACTGAGATAAAAACTTCTGGACTCATGGATCCAAATGAATGAAGTTTGTATGATCAGAAAACTTGCCACAGTCCCTCTGGGTCCCCTGCCTGCGTGGGTCGAGTTCTCTTGAGGAAGTGGGCAAAGATTCGGCGAGTGACAGACACGACACACAAGGGAGTGTGTAATATCTGAGTGTAATGTGTCAAATTGAGCATCAGACTTTTATACATAGGAAAGTTAGGTGACATGCTGGCAGGATACAATGAGGTTACTAAAGGTTACTAGATTCTTTTTTTTTTTTTTTTTTTTTTTTTGGTTTTTCGAGACAGGGTTTCTCTGTATAGCCCTGGCTGTCCTGGAACTCACTTTGTAGACCAGGCTGGCCTCGAACTCAGAAATCCACCTGCCTCTGCCTCCCAAGTGCTGGGATTAAAGGCGTGCGCCACCACGCCCGGCTAGGTTACTAGATTCTTAAAACAAAGGAATGCAGACACAGAAAGGACCTGGCAGGAACCAACTGGGATAAAATACAATGTTAAACAACAGGGATCAAAACCAGCTCCACCTAAGGTCCACTTAATCTTAGAAGCCCTAGTTCCTATTGTAGACTATTGTATAGTCCACGTTCCCCTTAAACAATTGTAAATACTTGTATCTGGGTGTAACCCAGTTAGCTATAGTATCTAGTCTGGTTCCTCCTCAAACCGCAAACTTCCTTATTCCTAGATAGTGCTGAATTACTTAGTAGGGCAGTGACTTAGCTATTCATGCTCAAGGTTGGATCAAGGACTGCCTAGAATCTAACTTGGCTATGTTAAAATATGAATCTTTAGGAACACTTATAATGAAGCAATATTAGGGGAAAGCACACAGATCTGTTTACTAACTAAATCAAGGATGTTGGAGGATTCTTTATATAGGATGCCACAATTCCAGGAGATTAAGTTTCTATGAGCTTTTGCCCTGGGACCGCGCCTAGACTTTTCAGCCTCTCACGCGGGTTGCTACTGGAGTGGATGTAGCAAAAACTAACACACTTCAAATGCTCATCAATGGCAGGTGTTTTCACATAATCTAAATAATAACTCTACAAGATGGAAATCACCTCTATTTGACCCTACATATCTAAGACAATAAAAATTTCAGCTATCTTCTTAACATCAGGAGGCTACACATCTGTTTCTGATTCATTCATTCAAGGAGGACATACTAGTCAAATGCTTTCTAGAAGCTCCATTATTGAGGGAAGGACATTATAAGAGTGAACAAGACAAGCTCTTTCTTCTCATGCAATGTGCATTTCAGACATGAAGTTCGGAAACAGACACATTCCAATGTCAGGTATGATATGTGTTTCCAACATAATCAACCCCAAATTCAGGGCTGAGAACCACACAAGAGTCACTGAGGAATTCATCCAAAGAAGTCACAATTAAGAATACTGAGTAGAGCCGGGCGTGGTGGCGCACGCCTTTAATCCCAGCACTCGGGAGCAGAGACAGGCAGTTTTCTGAGTTCGAGGCCAGCCTGGTCTACAAAGTGAGTTCCAGGACAGCCAGGGCTATACAGAGAAACCCTGTCTTGAAAAACCAAAAAAAAAAAAAAAAAAAAAGAATACTGAGTAGACAGCAGACATGTGTGCAAGCTATTCAAATACCCGAGGAAGAAGCACCAGGGGGTTACAGGGAAAGCAAAAGCCTTGGCAGCAATACTTAATGCATACCACAATGGCTGCAAGGAGAGAGCTGGTATTGCACAGGCACATGGAGGAGAAACAAGTGCTGTGAGTGCCAAGACCTCCTGGCCAAGCATTAGCATTGATGCTAACTTCGGTCTGTTTAGCTTCCAGCCTTAACTCTTTCCCTGGTGATTTCCCCTTCCTTTTTCACTTTTGGGCTTAGAAACTACATTTTTCTTTCTAGGACCACTCTGCTACCATTCCAATGTGCTATGGTTTGGCAGGATTGATCTCCAGTTCCAGCTCTGAGATTGTTCTAGTTAATCTACAACTCTACCAGTATCTTAACCACCAGCTTTCTTGACTCAAAGCTGGATAGCATATTGATTATGAGCCTCTAATAAGAGAGAAAATATTTGCTATTTAATTCCTTTGCCTTGGAAGGATATAGTGTGAGTGTGTGTGTGTGTGTGTGTGTGTGTGTGTGTGAGAGAGAGAGAGAGAGAGAGAGAGATCTCACAGCTGGTGATATGGGACAGAGGGTGTGAGCTGCACTACATTGGTGATAGGAACCAAACTGTGGTCCCTTGTAAGAGCAGCAGGCTTTCCTAACTGCTGAGACATTTCTTCAGCCCTTCCTGTATGTTTCTTGGATAATTTTGACTAGTAGAGTCAACGATTCTTAATTTTTATCCATGCCTCAATATCTATATTAGATATATAGCTATATCTAGGATATTGTTAGAAGCTTAGATTAACTAGAACAATCTCAGAACTGGAATTAGAACTATTAAACTAAAGTTCATCTCACAACTACAGCTATGATATAGTTGTGATATATAGTGATCTCACAGCATCATTCTCAACAGGAGTCATGTGTGAATCCACAGGCTCATGACACCCATATAGTCTCAGCACTATAACATGTTGTTCTGTTTGCAATACAAGAACAGTAACCTTTCCATTAAGTGGCTCTTTAATATGAAGTTTCACTGCATGTCCTGGGGAATGCTTTCTCCAGCTTCTAGAGATTTCCTTGGAGATACTTGGCCATGTGTGCAAGAACACTGCCTTCTAGATTTATGACATAATATTCCAATCCATAGTATGCTTTCTGCAGGCCTAAGAATGGAAAATGCTTCTTATACCCTAAGTCTGGATTTTGTCAAAGGAAAGTATTGAGTTGTGTCCATTTCTCCCAAGAAATATGTTGAGTTTCTACCACTGGCACCTGTGAGCTTGCCTTATTTGGGATTCAACCTTTACAGATGTAGTCAAGTTTAGACAAGGTCTTTATAAGGGAAAGGAGAAGGTATTTGGGTACAGAGATATAGAGGAGACAGAAGAAGATCAAATGGATGTATAGACAGAGAATGGAGTCATATATAATGGGCTAAGGGGGGCTTAGAGTTACCCAATCCTGGAAGAGGCAAACAAAGACACTTACTTAAAGGCTTCATAGGAACTATGGCTCTCAATGATACTCAGATTTAATAGTTCCAGGTTTCAGAACAATGACTGAAACATTCTCTGCTGTTATAAGTCACAAGATTGTGAAAATTTGTTATAGAGGTCAAGAACATGAATACATTTTTTACATATTTTTCAACTTTTTCATCCTCTGATTCATATATGACTAATGCCCTTGTATGAATTTCTATGTTTAAAATACCTTGGAGGATGTTTTTCCCCACATGTATTTAGTCATATATAGTCATCACATAGCCTATCCAACCATGCCTACTTAGTACCTTGCACATATTCACAGTAGTTAGTGGATGATAATATAAATGCATATTTCTCACCTATCATATTTAAATTTGCCAATTGTTAAACATTTTGCCATATTGATGTTTATAATCTTACTTACTAGTATGACAAGGAAGTCATTCTATAACTGCCCAGTCATGTTGTTTTATTATTCCACAATTTAATCAACTGATTGTACTATAATATAATTGAATGATCCCCAAAGTCTTTTTTCACTGCTTCCAACTTTACAATGTTTATAATAGTTGCTGCACTAAACATATATTTATTGGCCTAGTTGGCCATCATTGGGAAGAGAGGCCTCTTGGTAAACTTTATATTCCCCAATATAGGGGAACACCAGGGCCAAGAAGTGGGATTAGGTGGGTAGGGGAGCAGAGTGGGGGGAGGGTAGAGGGAACTTGTGGGATAGCATTTGAAGTGTAAATTAAGAAAATATCTAATAGAAACATATATCTATGTACACATATATTTGATATCTACATATTTATATGATATTTGATGATTTATCAGCCAAATAATACCAACCTGAAAATGCTAGATCAAAGAAATTGCATCTGAAATTTAAGTCAATAATTCATGTTTCCTATGCAAGTGTTCTAGGTTCATGTCAAAGAGTTACTACAAAAAGTGAAAATATGGAACTTTGAGATTGATGGCTCTTATCATCCAATTAACATAAAAGAATAATTTTTAAGTAAAACTTTCAGTCCTATCATTTTTTCACTGAATATTTTTGGGAAGAACAATTAAAGCCTAGGGTTTGGATAGATGGCGCAGCGGTTAAGAGCATTGACTGCTCTTCCAGAGGTCCTGAGTTCAATTCCCAGCAACCTCATGGTGGCTCACAACCATCTGTAATGGGATGTGATGCCCTCTTCTGGTATGTCTGAAGACAGCTACAGTGTACTCACATACATGAAATAAATAAAATTTTTTAAAAAGAATGTTATATTAAAAAAAAAAAAAAGAAAGCTAACACCCAGCTAAGTTTGCTGAGGCACAAAGTACAGCACTCACCTGCTGGCATGTCACATAACAAATCTGCAGAAGCCCTGTTCAGCCACTTAACAAAGTTCTTCCACCTGCATAAGAAATGGAGACAGCTCCTGAGTGATGAGAAGTAAGCTCCCACTGCATTGGAAGCATGAAAAGCAAAGCTGAGTTTTGCTGTTTGGTTGTACTACTGAAAGGAGTTTTACTATCAATGGAGGAAGCAGAGATGCTCTAGGTATATTTGCTAGAAAGGACTTTGGTGCAGGGAGTTAGATGCCCTCAGAGTTACAGCCAAAGTTGAGTATGGAGGCCTAGGCCATTAGTATCAGGATATCAGGGGAAGGTTTGGTGACTAAGGCAAGAGGATCAAGAGGTTGAGGCCAGTCTAAGTTGTACAGTGACATCCTGCCTAAAAAACAAACAAACACACAATCGTGGACCCTAGGTAAGAAGCTGAGCAACCACAAACAAACAAATAAATTACTTCAAGGAGTAGTAAATTACAGACTGGAGACTGGGGTCTGCTGGCAAGGTCAAGGCATTCAGATACCAAGGAACTCAGAAAATCTGGCTAATTACACAGGTGCCTCTAGCCATCAAATCAGTGACAATTCTGATGTCAGTAAAAACTAGTCAGTTTTTGCATTACTACTACTATAGGAAAATGAATAAGTTCATTCATGACTTATAAAAATGACCTGTCTGTGTTAGCACCATTCTGCCCTTGTTTCCACCTCAGAATTTTATGCATTTACCTCTTAGTTATAAGTTAAATCAGTCATGAGATCTTCTTGTTATGTAGCTATTAAAAACATCCCTTTTTCCTGTCCTAAGTGTGGAAAGAATTACAACATGGAACAAACATAGAAGGGGGATAGTTACATGTGGTGTACTTAGATAATAGTTAATGAATTGCCCTGGAAGTAATTGTATTGGGTATATTATAACTGAAATCAGATATCTAAAGCTTTAACTAATCCAGCAGTGCTTTGGTAGTGAAAAATCACTTACATTTGCTTGCCTAGCAACCATTTATATGTTATGTAAATATGGTCTTCTCTGTCAGTAATAGATACCTGGTTTTCTTTTGGATATAGTGTGGTTAGGACTGTAATCACACATCCATATGTTGCTTAGCCAAAGCTGTGACCCCCACCTGTCTATGATTTTCTCCATTCCTTCTTCTCACTTCTGTCATACCCTCCCTTCCTATTTCAAACTCTGTTATTAAATTTGTTTCTGGTCCTTCTTGATTTTGTTTTCCCCCAATATTACGAGTCGTCTCATGTTACTAATACAAAGACTCACAATTGGGCAAGGTGTATAGAGTAAGAAGCTGTTAAACTGAAAGCCCTAAATAATACATCTGTATCACATTCCCTTCTTCCAAGAATCAGTCATCATTGTGGAAGAGTAGTTAGAAAGATAGTAAGAGCCAGAGGTAGTGGTTCAATAAGATAAAACCATTTTGTAGATACAATAGAATAGTTGCACATATAAATTCATAGCAGTTGAGAACGAATGCACAAGATTTGCATATGTTTAAGCAGGCAATATCCTAGCTTGGAGATATTAAGAGTCATGGAATACTACCTCCTAACTATGTGGCTGTTGGTAGCTTCAGGAGACTGAGAGAGGTCCCTGGAGGTTTGTGCAAGTTCCAGTTCAGGCTACACATTCAAAACCATATAGAAAATGCAAGACTTGATACAGGGAAAGACCAGCAAACAGTTGGGTGGATGGGATGTGCCAATGCATCTAGGAGGAGTTAGGGAATGAAGTGAATATGATCAAGATACAATGTATGAACTTCTCAAAGAATGAGGAAAATGAGGAATAAAATAAATGTACATTCTCTTATGCTGGTGAAAAACAGATTCTTCTGCAAGCAACCTAACTGCAAATGGAGAATTTTGTTGGTTTCTCATGCAGCAGAAGGCAGACTGAAATGGAGAGGAAGTTGGAAAACATGTGTCTTAGGTTTGCTCAAGGAGTCGTGTCATATGATTTTATTATCTTTAAATAGAAGTGATATTTTAAATATGAAACTAGTTTGATTTGCTTATACCTCATCAGCCTTTTCCTATACAGGGCTCACATGTCAGAAGAATTCTTTGATCAACATGTGTATTCTGATAGGAGCTTTGAACATGTGGTCTCTAGAGCTTCATGTGAGGAAGAGGTAAGCCATGACATATAATACTACAACCAGAAAATCTGGTGACTGCAGATAGTAAAGAAAAGATGGAGGATAAGAAGCTCTCATGGGGAGTGGTAATAATCATATAAGCACCAGCTTAGATCTAGAAACAGACTGCACTGGATCTATATTTTAAATTTTCTTTATTTTTAGAAACTTAGGAAGTGCAGACATATGCCTAGACCATCTTCTAATCTTTTGACAATAAAGCAAAACAACCAAGAACCTCAATCTATTGACAGTCACAGACTGTACTGTCTTTGTTTTGAGGATCTGTCAGGCAATGTCAGACCATGTTCTTTCAGATACCAAGAAAAAGAGAAGGGCTAGAGAGATGGCTCAGTCAATAAAGAACCTTGTTATAAAAGCTCAATAATCTGAATTTGATCCTACAACGCTCTGGAATTCTGAAAAGTTTTCCTCTGATGTCTACAGGGGCAAGCATAAATGCATGAAAGTGTACACACACACACACACACACACACACACACATGTACACACACATATGTACACACATGCACACACACATGTATACACACATGTACACACACATGTACACACACATGTACACACACATGTACACACACGCACACACACATGTACACACACACAGAGATGAATAATGAATACATAAAGAGAAAAAACATGAGACAAGACCCCAGATAAAACACTCCTAGAATGTTTCCAACATTTTCTTGATCATATACTGCAATCAGGGGGAGTAAAAAGTGGTAAATGTCCTAAAAATTCAACTTGGATGTTATATGACTGAACAGGCATATAAGACTTGTGCAACCAATACATTTCTTAAAACTATTGGCCTAATGAGTTCTTTCAATTTGTTTACACAGAGCTACAAAGTTTCTTTAGTTGGTGCTATCACTTTAGTATGGCTTGTGTAGGTCATCTAAAAGTTTATATAATTGACCTTCACTCTACAGCATGGCGATGTTGAGGCAGTTGAATATATGAGAGTCGAAGGTTAAAGGAAAGTTAGGAGGCATCAAGACTATTACCCTTGGAAGAGATTAATACAGTTCCCAGAGCTTCCTGATAAGCCCCTTGACAATTAGTTGTTATAACAATAACAACATTACTCTTCCACCTCAGTGGCTTTCTTCTGTTTGTCCTTCCATGCAATCTCTCCTTCTCGAACACATTTCTGTCATAATGACTTCTATTATGTTGTGACATAGACTTAGAGACCCTCACCAGAGGCCATGCTGCTCAGGCTGTCCGATTTTGGATTTTTTAGTCTCTAATGCATTCAGCTACATACAGGTAAAAAAAAATTACAGCAGAGAAATTCAGAGCATTTTGTTCTAGCAGCAGAAGATGAGCTATCATAATCAGGACTTTGGTTTTAGTTTAGTGTAGTTTAATTTGGTTTTGTTTTCCTTATTTTGTTCCTAATTTCCCATAATGTCAAGTGACTTTAGGTTGAACCTCTGTTCTAGTCACATATCTAATATTCTCTGTCTTTTTTTTCCAAAGCTACTTTAGGGTCATTTCTGGAGAAGGTCCCTAAGTTTAACATTGCATATTAGATTTTTCTCATTTATATGTTCCTTTCTAAAATTGATTCCTAGTGACTCTTAATTCTCCTTGAGAGGAGTGCTTTCTTTGAAATCACCCATACTTCCTCATGTTCTCCATGATTATATCAAATATTCTTTAATTCTTTTTAAAAATTATTTTATTTATCTACATTTCAAATGCTGTCACCCTTCCTGGTGCCCATTCCACAAGCCTCCCACCCCACTCCCGTTTATCTCTAAGAGGGTGTTCCTCTACCCACCTACCCACACCTACCTCACCCCTCACTTCCAGCATCTCCCTTCTCTGGGGCCTCAGCTACATTTTTATCATTAGTTTGTCTCACTATGCTTATTGCTTTCTGATTCATATCAACAGAATTCATGGGTTTTGCATCTTTGAAAAAACACAATAATTTCTTAAACTTTTCTAGTTTTTAGAGCAGAAATATTTTTAAAATGCTATGGAGGGTTGTGATTCCTTTCCCTGTTCTACAATTTACTTTTTATTTTAGCATCTTAAATTATCATTTAGGTAAGTGAATAATATTCTTTTAAAGTTGGCTTTACATGTTGAATTTTCTGTGTATGTGCATTATAAAATGAGAGTTTGTCCACATGTAGTGTAACCAAACAGATACAGTCTCCAGATTTTTAAGGCTCTGTTCACTGCTTCCTTAGGCCTACAGACAAGGGACAGATGACAATTCCTGTGTATCCTTGGCCCTTCAGATTCTTCTTTTTGAATGGCATATGTGATACCTTCCCCATACTTTTGGATACAAGATACTTCATATTGGTATCACACATCATATTCCATACTTTCCTTAGTATATCCAATGACTAACTGTCCCTGTGCTGACACAACTTAGCTTTCAGGGATGGCACTGCCAGATACAAACACTAGGCTCAAGCTTTCCTCTTTCCACCTTGCTTAGTCCAACTCTCCTTTTTTTAATTTCAGAGCTCCATTCACCCAGCCTTACTGATGAATTTATTTATTAGGTACATATAGGTTTTGCTCTCCCCATGCTCCCTCAGTTTCCTCCCTTGAAAAATAGAATAGTAACTACCTTTAATTCCTAGCTGTCACAGGAATTAAAAGGGTTAATATTTAATAGCACTTGATATATTGCTTGGAATTGTTTAAGTTCTATAAATGTTCTCTATAAATACTAACAACGTTATTAGCATTCTCATCATTTTTAGAATGTGGAATAGAAAGCTGAGTGGGCTATCTAACACTGAGCCAAAAGGCAGACAACAGCACATCTCTAATAGTTCTTTACTTAACCCCTTTCCTATTCCCTTTTAATAGCAAATGCCAAATAAGACACCTCATGTTTCCTTTGTCTCCTAAACTGTTGCCTTTGTCCCCAGGATTGGCAAAAACAGTCCTTTCCAACCTAACTCCATTTTCCATAATGGGCCAGATGTGTATGGTAAGTCCTACTTGTGGCTATGTCAATTGCTCTACTCTATTCAGGAAGCCTTCATAGCAGCTTTATTATTTATCTCCTCCCCCAACACAATTTGGCGTGTGCACGTGTGTTCTAAACTGGTTTGAAGCATTTAATTTTGCCAATATAATTTTAGAGTATTAGATTGCCTCCTGTTCTTTCTCTGTCCTCCTTAATTACCATTTATTACAAAGTCACAGAGAATTCACATTAAATGTGAATTCTGACTTCCATTTCCCTGGCCAAAAACAGGGATAATAATTTCCATCCAATACAACCTGAGCTCATTTTACATAAGGGTGATTCAGAGTGGAGATTAGAAATCGTAATCAAGTCTTCCACACAATCGCCTTATCCTGGCAGTCATTCACTAATGTCTCTGCTAATTGTTAGGAAAATGGAAAAATAAAAAAGAAATCTCAGAGTTTAAAAAATGTATTAAAAGGAAAAAAAAAACAATTTTGTTGCAGGGTTGGCAAAATTACCCCTCTTGTCAGCTCTTGGAACCTGCTAGTTTAAGAAGGGAACACAACTCATTTTATTTGGCTAGATGGGGCTAATCCCACATCGCCACAATCCCTCCTGATGTTTTATTGATTCTAAAGGACATTTAATCAGGAAGCAGCTCAGCACTAGAATCCTGCTAATTAGCAGACAGCCACATTCCAAATGGCTTTCCAATTGAACGCAGATTAATGGACAATATGTACTAAGATAATGATTCAGACATTCAGCTCCTAAAATGTGTGTCTAAATTGCATCTTTAATCTCTTAAGGATATAGGTTTGCATACAAAGCCTATAATGGAATGGGTTTAATTCATAGAAGAAGCTTTAGCCAACGACTGTTTAGAAATGAAATAGGTTTATCTCTTATAAACACATTTTTCTTTGATTCTCATGGTGTTGATGCCCTAGAATATTCTAAGGTCAAAGATAGCAATTTCCAACCATATTCTAGATCTCTGCAATATTGGTTCTGAGTTGTTGTTAATCAATGCTATCAGAGGATTCTTAGCTATGTCCTACATATAATGTGATCTTTGATGCATCATTTTTCTTCATTTGGACCAGAACCTCTTTGGGAATCCCCCAGGTGTTTTCTATTTTGCTCCCAACTCATATTTCTGCATTTATAGCTTAACCATCCCTAAGGAAATGCTCATTTCCAAAAGTGGGCCATAGAAATTCATGTACTAGGTTAGACTCTTGGTCTCATTTATTCATTCCTCTTTACATAACCTTCACCGACTTTACTTTCCCTTGGTGCCCTCGTAACCTTGATATATGCCATATATTTCAACAATAATTTTTCATCTTGACTAGAATATACCTGTATGAGGAATGGGGCTTTGATTTAATCATAGCTGTGCTCCAAATGTCTGGGGAAGTGGCATGTTGTTGGTTTTTGGCATATGCTTAATAAATAAATAAATCAAGAATCTCAACAAATATGCACTGTGTACTTACCTTGTAAGTTAGAAGCTGTGATCATTTCATGTGAGGAAAACAGCTATGTTTCTTGTTTTAGGGGGATCATTGCATAGACATCAATTAAGAAACCACACAAACAAAGCCAATATTCTAAATAGTGCTAGAAATTAGGTGCTATTTAAGTGCTTAATGCAATAACCTGATTTTATTGAGATGTTTAGGAAAAGCATCTTTCAGTTTGACCATGAAATGAGGACTGGGAATATTTTGAGATAGATTCTCTCGTAACTCAGGTCATGTATACCAATATTAATCATTATAAATTATATTGCTTTAAATATATGGAATACAGAACTGAGCTAAATAAAGGATCTGTTTGTCCTATGGTACTGTACTTTATTGTTTATTACGATATGGCAAGAAACATAGCACGCTAAGTAAATGTTATTTTATTTATTAAAAATTGAGGAGGCTTGGGGGACGTTACACTCAGTGTAGAATATTTATTTATATGGAACATTTTAAAAAGAAGTTGGAAGTTTTATAGAGTAAGAAAAGGGAAAGTAGGAAAAGGGGAAATAGTGAAGAATTAGAATTCTGGATAAAGTCATTAATATAGCCCACACTGATTGGGTGAGCTCTAAGAAGGTTTTCTGTCTTTTTCTTTCTAGTGTTATGAGCAGTTTTCTAAATTTATCCACCAACAAGTACCTATAAGAAGCCTTGAAGGTAACTCTTTAACATTTATAGAGTCTGTGGGGATTTATGTCCTGTACTTTTGGTAGGGTACATTATATCCTCCTTGCTCTTCCTAATCGGCAACTCTATCCTATTTACTCATTGAGGCCTGTTAGATTTCCACTTTCTTTTTTATTTTTTTAAGATTTATTTTATTTATTATATGTAAGTACACTGTAGCTGTCTTCAGACACTCCAGAAGAGAGCGCCAGATCTCGTTACGGATGTTTGTGAGCCACCATGTGGATGCTGGGATTTGAACTTATCACCTTCGGAAGAGCAGTCGGGTGCTCTTACCCGCTGAGCCACCTCACCAGCCCAGATTTCCACTTTCTTATGCATCAAGGTAAGTCAATCTCATTGCTTTCCTTTCTTAATAATCATGTTTTGATGATGATGCTTGATCCTCAACCTCTACAACACTATTTCATCTGTTTGGTCCTATTATTTAGCTGTTTATGTGGACATATCAGCAGTGATAGTTCCTGAGGGCTTAGAGAAATTTCCTGTTTCCTGATTTAATGAATTCTGAGAACTTTTGTATTAACTATTTCAGAAATTATATCTATTTATTGTGTGGATATGTGCATGCCTATATGTGGAGGTCAGATGATAACTTGTGAGAGTTATCTCTCTCATTCTACCATGTTGTATCCAGGGGCTGAATTTAGGTCATCAGACTTGGCAGTAAAGGCATTTACCAACTGAGCCATTTTACCAGCCCCTTTTTGTTTTAATAAACAGTAATTCTTTAACGCAGGTGTCAAGTGATTGAAATTGATTGGTTCCCACATGAAACTTCTTCTCTAAAGGCAGAATTTTGAACTTGGCCTCATATGACAATGAGGATAAAAAGTTATTATAGTTTCATAAATAGCATAGCATAGTAGCCAAAGTTTCTAACATTTGACACTGGTTTTTCTCATGATTTTGAGATGATGAAAAGGTTTAATTCTGACTTGTAGATGGAACACCTTCTTGCTATGTCTTTGTATGGCAGAGAGCAGAAGGAAGCATCAGTGTTTTATTTTCTTGGAAAGTTAGTATTTCTCTGAGGATGGTCAAACTTCATCCAAATTTAGGGACCCCTTAATGCCTCAGCTCCTAGAATCAACATATTGACTTAAGACTTCATTTTCATTTTGGTGGGGCACAAACATAAAAAATCAACTTACTTTATTTCACCTCGGTAACCCAATTCTTGGTGGTGGAGCAATGTTTCCAGCAGGGTCATGGTTACATACAGTCCATTCTTGCTACATATAGATATGACCTAGAAATAAGACAGAATTTGAGGGTTCGGTGAAATGGAATTGGTGTTTCAATTTCTTCTCATTATTATAGGCTACATGGCTCTAACAAAGAATTACTGCTCAGGAGTATATTGTACATTCAGGTTGACTTCCAGCTCAGTGCTTATAGCTAACAGACATATTCAGTTAGGAGACAAGTGTAGTTTGTTATTCAGAATCCACTAGACTTTCTATTACTTACGTTTTTTGCCTACCCATGTACAGCTAAGCTGAGGATTGATCCATCTTCCCTTCTTACTGTTGCTAAATTGTAAAACATTGTGTATCATTTACTTTGACTTGTAAAAACAAGTGTGTTACATTTGTGGTTAGTGGTTCATTTTTGTTCATGTTGATGTAAGAAATTACCCTGACAAGAGTAATTTAAGGGATAATGGGTTTAAACTTATCAGAGTTAAAGGTTCAGTCCATCAAATAATAGTGGCACTAGGACAGGGAGGGCATGCAGCAGCTGGTCATATTGCCTCCATAGTCAACAAGCAAAGATCAAGAAATGCGTGGCAGTGCTTAGCTTGTTTTCTCTATTTTCTAGTCTTGAATCCCCAGACCAGGACAGTTATCACCTACAGTTAGGGAGGATTTTTCCTCATCAATTTACATAGCCAAAATAATCCTCACAGACCTGGCAGAAAACCCACCTCCCAGAATGTAGGTTCTATCAAACTCACACTTAACAATACCCACTACAATCACTATCTTGACTTTCTTAGGTTAGCTAATTACCAGAGAAAGTAAAGAACTCAGTTGAATGTGAGCAAACAAATTAGAGGAATGTCTTTATAAATGCCTCCGGACTCCACTACACCTCTGACCTATCATCCTGGGACACAGGACCAGGAAACCAGGGACAGCCTCCAAAGTTCCAGAATTCAAGGGAATTATTCAAACTAGTTAATCTTGAGCTTTCTTACCATGCTTTGCTTCTTCAGTCCACAAGAAACATAGTAAAAGACTCTTTTTTTAAAAAATTTTTTCCAACTTTTATTAGATATTTTCTTCATTTACATTTTAAGTGTTATCCAGAAAGTTCCCTATACCCTCCCCGCTCCCGGCCCTGCTCCCCTACCCACCCGCTCCCACATCTTGGCCCTGGCGTTCCCCTGTACTGGGGCATATAAAGTCTGCATGACCAAGGGGCCAGACTCTTAACCACACTTCCCATTTTGTCCTGAACCTGAGAAGCCTTATATGGTATAATATCTTCTTTTCAACAGCAGTTGTCCAGAGGTCTGTTAGTATTATCATAGCTAAACAGTAATATAATCTACCTTTTAAAACAGCAACAGGGTTTAGCTAAGTGTAACATGTCCTTAGCTTAGGCAGTCTTGTGTTCATCCTTAGCACATAGTAAGCAAGAAAGCAGGAAGAGGTCAAAAACTCATGTTTCCTTGTCTTTACGAGGTTTTAAAACAAGCTTGTAACTTTCTAGGTGTAAAGAAATTAAGTCAGAGAGACTTGTAGAAGCAAAATAAAAGATTCTTCTAAAGCATAAAAAAGAACAGAGTTAACCCAAAGCATAAAGAGTTAAGGAGAATGGGGGTAGAGGACAAGAAGATATGAATAATAGGTGAAAAAAAGGTCCAGATCTGTTTAGAACCATAGTATTATGGTGTTAACCATTTGGCAGTAGTTTTATGCCTTTTCCTGAGAGGGGAGCAATCTTACTGCTTTCTGACCTTCCTTATGGCTGGGATGGTATTTTATTCATTCATTTTCTTACCACTATTGTTTAGAAGTCTTGGAAAATTAAGGATCAAAGTAAAGAATGGATGAACACAGAATATGTGTAAGGGAGGGGGTTTCAAAAATGCAAGGAGATATGGAAATTGATGACACATTCTGCCATCCTTATTTAATAAAAACTGATTAACTTCATGATTAGCACGTACTGATATGTTTTTGAACACCTATACTGAAATTCTTTTCCCAAAATAGATCACTCTATCAATATCCAGTTTTGCTGAAGGCTAAAATGAATAGCAGATTAGAAAGAGTACATCATGGTACCTAGACACAGGCTGATTGATGGCTGCTAAAAACTGACTGACAGTCATAAGGAGCATTAGAAATATCTACCAGAAAAGTTTATTATGACAAAACTCTGGATTACCATTAAAATACTTCAAAGCATAAATATACACACTAATGATCCTTAGTAAGAAGTGTTTAATTTTCTTCTTTCAATTAGGAAATGTTTTCAAAAAGGAGTAAATAAACTTTAAAAATCAATAAACTATTACTTAGCAATAATATAGTTTCCTTTTGTATTGCGTTTTACACTACCATTTGACTCAATCATCATCACCAGTTAAAGAAACTTCTGTGTATTTCCAGTTACCAGATTTAGTCCTTTATAAAGAAGACCTTTGTGCAGCATGGATGGCCATGTCCTTTTCTTCCAAACTTTCTTTCATTGCTTTCTTGAGTACGCCAACCTCTCCTTTGATAATTTTTAATCTCTTTCATTGGCTTCTCTTGTCTAAATTCTCCACAATGAATGCCTTCTACAACCTGGTTACTACCTCACTTTCCTCTGTTCTGTAGTGGTCTAAACAGTTCCAATGATATCTGCTATATCTTGAGTCTCAAATTATGTAATTTCAGTCTAACTACCAAGATTAACATGTTAAAAACTCAGCCCATTAGAACTTACTGTACTTGTCCATATTATTCCTGTTTCATTTATCTCACTGAATGACATTGTCTAACAAGTTGGTGAATTTGGAATTAGTTTTTGCCTATATCCAATGACATATCAAAGCAGACTTTATCTTTTCTACTGTCTCCATCTCTCCTGTTAGTGTGTTACACAAGGCATCATTATTGTTTCCTACATCACTGGAGCAGGTTCTTAGAGAGCTCTCTTTCCTTTCAGTTTTGTTTGAAATTGTGTTTGAAAAGTTCTTCAAATTATACTAAAATGTCCCTCTTTAAGTTCAAATTTGATCATATTATTTTCATATTTAAAATGCTTCAGGGGGTTACAATGGTTTTATAGGATATATAGGATATATAGGATATATAGGATATATAGGATATATAGGATATATAGGATATATAGGATATATAGGATATGTGTATATATATATATATATATATATATATATATATATATATATATATATATATATATATATTATATACTCCTTGGAAAGACCCTTCATACACAGGCTCATACTTTTCATTAGAAAGTTATTAGTAGCCATTCCTTGAACTGGTCATTGTCTCTATCATTCCTTATTCCGGAGATTGTCCACACTGTTCATTTGACCCTGATCACCTGCTAAATTATTTAATCTCCTTCTCATATGTTCTTTGCCAAACCCATATGCTGAGCAAGGTTCTATATTTATATAATCTTCCTAGACAATTTTTAAGATAAATTATATTGATGTCTAGTTAGTTCTATGTTCAAGGCCATAGCTACACCTTATGTTGTCATAAATGTCAAAGGCATTTCCTTTCCTTAAGGTCCTGATGAACAAGAAGATTGTACTTGTCATTAGTGCACAGAAATGACTAATTAATGTATCATACATAAAATTAAATTAAACACACCATGTTGATTAAAAATATGGCCATTGCATTAAATGTAGAGAACAATTCTGGACTAGCAAAAATATTTGGAGTGTCTTATGACAGAGATATAGAAACAGTTATATATGAAAATGGTGCCTGAGAAGTTGCAGATGTGTGGAGATTCTCATGACCTAACATATGTTTAAAGGGGAAATTTGGAAGTTGTCTAGAAATGTTAAACTGAGGCTACATGCTCAAGAGCCAAGTTTCTACAGTTCTGCTGAAATATGGACCTTGTTCAGGAAATGGGACAGTGTGATGGCTAATCTCAATTGTCAACTTGGTCAGATACAGAATAATCTGTGAGTTGTTTCTGGGCATAAATGTGAGAGATTGCCTTCAATAGATTCATTGAGGTGGAAATACCTGCCCATCGTAGGTAGGACCATTGCCTAGGCTATAATTATTGAATATATAAAAAGAAGTAAGCAAGGTGAGAACAATCATTATTCATGATTCTGTATTTCTTGACCTCAGATGCAATGTAACCAGGGTCCTCAAGCTCTTATCACTATAATTCCCCTGCCATGATCATCTGTCACTTCTGTAAGCCAAAACAAGCCAGTCTTTCCTTGATTTTGCTAACATATTTTGTCCCAGTAACAAGAGTATGGCAGTGGAAGAATTAATAAAGAAATATATATGGTTCCACCTTGCATTTACAGTCCTGTCAAACCATCCTTATATTGAAGATGTGCAAGACTAGAGGATGGATGAATCCATAGATGAAGATGACTTATACTAAATGTTTCTATAATTTTTGTGATTCATCAAATCCCAGTTGATCTGAGTGACAAGATCTGTAGATTATTTTTGATATTGATTTTCCTTAGAAGCCACAAGTGCTCTAAAAACACTTTGAAGCTCTTTGGGTGTTCTCATGTCCACTATATCCTTATTTTTGTTTTCATGCCAGGAAGCTGTAGAGAGCTGTCATAGACTACCAATAAAGTTCACGACTTTCTCTTTCACACTTTAAGAAAGTTAAAACTTATAGAACCAAAATATTAATGCTTCTAGTTCTGGCCTTTAAAATCTGCTCTCAACCTTGGATCCAGGAGCAAGGAAGTTGTGATGTGGTTGTACCCTTTGCTTCCTGTTTCAAATATCCCTTGGGCCTTAATTTGCTTCACATTCTGAGGAAGCAGAATTCTATTTAACATGCCTCCCTGAACTGTATTATACTTTGAGTGAGTTCCAGCTGTCTTAAGAGATGCCAGATGGCCCATGAAAGTCATACCAACTCTAAGGAAAATATACCCTATTTCCTTGGATCTGAACCACAAAGTTAAGCTTTCAAGGCCAGCTGTAGACAAGAACATTTAAGGGTTCCATGATAGCCAGTGTTTAATGTTGTATCATGTGACCTCAAGACTGAGATCTCAAAAAACTTGTGTGTGTGTGTGTGTGTGTGTGTGTGTGTGTGTGTGTGTGTATGTATGTATGTATTAAGGTATATTTAAGGCCATGTGTACCAGATTATACACAAATAACTTTATATATTTAATCTCATTTAATCTTCACAATTGTCAAAAGAGGTGACTATTTGGTACCGAGGTTTTCCAGATAAAAATCTGAGACCAAAAGAGATTAAGTGAATATATTTTAATTTTCAAGCTATTTATGTTGTAGTTTATGCATAACATCTGAAAACACAAGGCTTCACCAGTGGCATTACATGGTTTATAATCAAACAAAGACCTGCTGCATCTTAATCTATTCTTTATGAACACAGGAAAGGCAAGTCATTACTTGCCTGCAGTACTCTCGTTTTACTGAAACATGTTAGCATGTATAGTACACATGTACACAGGTACATGCACACAAAGACATTAGCATAAACCTAGCTTTTCATGTTGGCTACATACATGTAGTACCAGAGAAAGGCAGCTTTTGTTTGAACCTACTTGGATGGCACTGCATCTTTGCTTTCTTTCTAAATTAAATTAAAAATTAAAAAGCTAATCTGACTTCCTAAGCTTTAAACCCTGAATGCCCAGAATAAAGGTATGCTGTGACGCCTCTGATGGGACCTTTCTCCTGTAAATCCTAAACTTCCCTAATCCTATAATTTCTATTTTTTGGATATTGTTCTCAGTAAAATCTTCTAGATATCCTCTCCTAAGTGCATTCCATCTGGCATCAATTTCCAACCTTTTCTACTTTGAAATATCAACTCTGCTTTTTCTACTTGTGGCCCAGGAATCAGTTCATATATCCTCTTCAAAATTTAGAATGTATTTCACTTACGAAAAGACAGTACCAATGCCTACCCACCTACATTTCATGATTTTGTGTAAAGAGTTAATTTTGTTGTTCTAGGAGATCATGTCAGTGAAGCATTTAGTCCGGTGTCAGCACCTAGTCAGATTGAAGCAATGTGAGGCTATGTCATTATCAATGCAGTTATAGTTAATAACAGCAATCACCATTCCACCTCTGTCCTGTGTAGCTTTGAGACATCACTTTATTTGGCTAGAGAAGATTCATGAATTAATATTGTTCTGGGTCCTCTTCCATGAAACACATCTGCACTGGTAATTACTGTCTCAAATCAGCATGCTAAGCCCTATCTGCAATAAATTACATCAGTCCTAAAATATGGTGTTCCAAAGGCTTGAGATGCCACATGCTGACCCCAAGTAGAAGCTCAGAGAGGATGTGAGAAATGAATTTGGCCTTGAAAAGGGACTTTTTGCATTGTAAAATATTATTTAGATATTATATTTTCTATTATTAACATTAAACATAGCCCAAAATGTAAGTAATTGCTTAACCAATTCTGCATGTTTCAGAAATCTTTTCTCTATTTTGTTTTCTCTTCTCAATTATACACACACACACACACACACACACACACACACACACACACACACACACACAGTTGTTAGGGAGAGCATAGAACATAGCTGTGTCTTATTGTTAATATAGACTCTATATTCAAAGTAAGTAGCCTGTTGACTCTTGTCACTCTGACATATAATTTTGGTTACCTTGGGCAGGGGCAGGCAGCCAGAGAATGAGTGATCTTCTCTTCGAAAGCTCAGGTTGAGGCAGTCTATGCTGAATTTGCCTTGGCATGGTCTTAGTGCCATCTTCAAAATCTCTAGGAGGCTCTTGTTCACTTCAGACAGTAAGCTGGAATCTTGAGGTGGAATGCTGATTAGACAAATAAACACTATGAAATAAACAACCTGCTAGAAGGTTCTGTAGGCTTTTATGTTGTGTTTCTCAGCTCATCTATTTACTGAAGCTATCCAGCCACCTTAATTTTAGTAACCTGGGTGACAGCTGTATGTGCAATGTTCATAGATTTGCATTCCTCTTTTTCATTATAGTGATATCTATCATTTCTTCTCAAGAGGCAAAAACCTACTGGATTATTTCACAGACATAAACACCTTATCTCTCTTCCATCTTTTTTTTTATTAGAGAAATTCTTCATTTACATTTCAAGTGTTATCCCAAAAGTCCCCGAAACCCACCCCCCGCCCTGCTCCCCTACCCTCCCCCTCCCACTATTTGGCTCTGGCAATCCCCTGTACTGGAGCATATAAACATTGCTAGACCAGGGGCCTTTCCTCCCGAATAATGGCCAACTAGGCCATCTTCTAATACATATGCAGCTAGAGACATGAGCTCTGGGGGTCTGATTAGTTCATATTGTTGTTCCATCTATAGGGTCGCAGACCCCTACAGCTCTTGGGTACTCTCTAGCTCCTACATTGGGGACCCTGTGTTCTGCCCTATAGATGGTTGTGAGCATCCACTTCTGTATTTGTCAGGGACTGTCAAAGCCTGCCAGGAGACAGCTATATCAGGGTCCCTTCAGCAATATCCTGATGGT
>LR750378.1:34106-161388 GCA_902729485.2 Mus minutoides | reverse complement strand
TCTTTCGTTTAGCTCCAAACTTTGTCTCTGCACCTCCTTCCATGCATATTTTAATCCCTATTATAGGGAGGAATGAAGTATCCACGCATTGGTCTTTCTTGATTTTCTTGTGTTTTGGAGATTGTATCTTGGGTGTTCTAGGTTTGGGGGCTAATAACCACTTATCAGTGAGTGCATGTTAAGTGATTTCTTTTGTGATTGGGTTACCTCACTCAGGATGATATCCTCCAGATACATCCACTTACTCAAGAATTTCATAAATTCATTGTTTTTAATAGCTGAGTAGTACTCCATAGTGGTGACGCACGCCGGTAGGATTTGCTGAAGGAGGCAGAGGCAGGAGGATCATGAGTTCGAGGCCAGCCTGGGCTACACTTTTTTTTTTTTTTTTTCTTATTTGAGCGGAAAATAGCAACAAGTTGTAAAACAAATCTTGGCTTACTTAGCCTTGCTGTTTTTTTTTTTTTTTTTTTTTTTTTTTAATTCAGTTGATTACTAATAGCAAATTAAATCCCCAAATCATTCATTGCCACAAACAAAGTCCAAAAGATGCTCCCATATAATGACAGTGCATTTATATGGGAATTGATTTGCCTGTATTGGGCAGAGGTATTACATACTTTCTAACCTTCCTTTTTATGTCTGGAGGAATGAGTGATTTGGAAATAGTATTTACTTACAGTATTACATGCAAATATGTAAGTACTGAGACAGTCATGTTTGACTTTTTCTTCTTTAAATAATAGATGAATGAAAATGGGGTACTAAAATATTATTCTGATTTGTTTCATAAACCTGTTACCTCCAAATTCAAGTGTTCCCCTGATCCATTTGAATCATACCCTCCTCTGTGAAGTTCAAACTGACTTATATTTAATGAAGGGAAGTTTTACTTCCTCAGAAGGAGACTATAATATCTATATACCGGACACTCACATACACGAGCCTTCTTTCAGTGGTAGGTACTATTAGGAATTTACTGTAAATGGCCAGATTTCTGGAGAGTCTGTTACAGGGGTATACTTCAACTGGCTCACTTTAGGAGGTGAGATCTGTAGCCTTCACAAAGCTGTCCCAAAAAGAAGACGATAAGGAGAGCTTCCTCCTGAACTGCAGGCTCAGACCCATGTTTCTACAAACACAGTCTGGTCTGAAGAAAGCAATTGTCTTCTCCAATGCACTAAAAATGATCTCTTTATGTGCTTCTGTTAAACAAAGATTCCTAGGTGTCCCTGCAACTCCCATCATGCAACATCCTTAGATAACTACAGATGTCATTTTATTCAATAGATTTTTATTGAGCTCCTCAAACCAGCCAGTTACTATGATAGGACTAAATGAGACAATAATTTGGCTAGGACAGACACCATTACTAACCTTAAATGCCAAATAAATAATTCCAAATGTAATGCCTGTCAGGAAGGAAGAGAGTTCAGGACCATGAGACAAGGAAATGAAATAAGGTATAGGGGCCAGAAGAGGCCTCATATTTAGCATTTATGAGGTCTAGATGGTTGAAAATTTCCCAGGTCACAATTTCATAATCTTTAGTAAGTAAAGGCTGGCTGCTGCATATTAAAGTATTCTATTATTCATACATTTATTAAAAAGACTAAGAACCCAAAGGTTAAACTCTGATTTTTATGGTACATTTGGCAACTCTGATGGGACTAGCCAAAATTTCTAGTAATAGAATCAACTCTACTGTTTGGTACAGGGACATTTATGTCCAGTGATACAGGTTCTAACTATGAAGTAACCTTATTTCTAACTAAGGAAAGACCTAATAAAAATGCTATGTACCAAGAACTGCTTTAAATAACTTTGTACTAGTTTATTAGTTTATTTTTTTGAACTTTTGATATTTTACTACAGAATTTCACTCTATACCTCTGCCTTCCTTTATCTTGCTGTGTAGAATAGGCTGGCAAGTAATGCAGTTATCCTCCTGCATTTCATTATGACATTTTTACACACAGGTCTCATTATACTTTGCCCTCAATTATTCTGTTCATGTCCCATTGTTCTCTGCACACCATCAGTTGATTCCCTTCCTTCCCCTTGCCTGCTTGCCTCTTTCTCTGGAACATATACACATTCTATTGCTTTCTATTCTGTTTTCTCTCTGGCCTTTAATGATAACCTTTTTTAGTTTCTTGGTTGATATTCACACAGATATAATATGTACACACACATACACACACACACAAACACACACACACTTTTAAATCTAAGATCTAAGATCTTCAGTAAAAGGAAAATCTTTGGCTTTGTTACCAGCTAGAAATCAATGTAAGAAAGCTCATTTCTATTTCCAACTGGACCTTGATTATGAGTCTTAGATTATGAGAGTGGAGCCCTCATGAACGGGGTTATAGAAGAGGTTAATCTCTTTCTCTCTCTTTCTCTCTCTCTCTCTCTCTCTCTCTCTCTCTCTCTCTCTCTCTCTCCTCTCTCCTTTCTATTATGTAAGAACAAGGAAGTGACATGTGAAACCCAAACTCAAACATGCTGGTACTTTCATCTTAAACTTTGAACCTCCAAAACTAGCCACCAACAGCACATCAGTTCACCACAGTGGTATGACTTAGACTTATAGTATGCAGGAATCATATGACTATAAAGAGGAAGAGAATACCTTTGTTTATGGTAGCTTGGACTTGGAGTTTTCCTTGGATTACTATATTCATCTGTTCCATTTTTCTGTAAATTATCTTTAGTTGCTTCTTTCAAAAAACAGAGTAGCTCTCTATAATTCACCTGAAAGTTAAATATAAAATAGATTTAATAGATTTTTCATTTAATTTATGTCAAAGGGAACGAGGCCCATTGGAGTCAAATGTACTTGAAAAATGTTTACTATTGATAATTTTTAAAAAAAGTCCTCTTTAAAAAATGCAGGCCCATAATTATTGGTAGTTTTAAGTAAATGATCTTATCTGAATAAATGGCAAAATATTACCTCCTCATTCTTGCCTTGTGGTTGGAGCCCAATTACTTAAATTCTTGGCAGGACCCTACAAGTATAGTAAAAAGTTTTTGAATGCATATTAACTGCATATTAATTCAAATTTTATCATGTAAATGTTTCTGGCCACTCTTATATGTGTTGGTTTACTTTACTTCACTGCAGCTATGGTCTGAAAACACAACATATCAACTTCTTCTGCACTTGCATCAAGTTATACAATACCAGTGAGCTCTGCCTGAAACACCTTGCTTTGGATTCCAGACAACAGTGTGTTGGAAACTGCAGGGTTCTTACTACATGGAGTTTTCTACCCATACAGAAATACGGTGGCTTAATTGAGAAAACAAAGATGTTTAATATGTTATACAACTACTCCTCAGCATATTAGTGTTAAATTACTGTATCTATAGATTATGTTAAGTTATACTGTTTAGTTTTAAAAGCTGTTGGTTGAGTTCCTGGCTTGATTTTCATAAAAATCAATTCAGTGACTTTTGGATTGGGATTAGAACCGAAGTTTCAGCTTCTGAAAGAGTGTTGTACAGACTTTTGCCAATATGGACTACATACTTATGTGAAGTGGTACTCTCAGCATTGATAATTAGAAAATCAAAGTACTGATAAATTTTGATCAAGCAACATCTGAAAAATGTTGAAGATGCTTTTCATCCTGCAATAACAAATATCCATCTAAGACTGAACTCTTTTAGTGTGTGTGTGTGTGTGTGTGTGTGTGTGTGTGTGTGTGTGTTGTGCATGTATGCACACATTTATATTTGTATGCTGTGGAGGGCATAGGTTGATGATGTTGGTTATGCTTTACCTCATGGAGAGTCTCTCAGGTTAGCCCAAGACTTGCTTATTTGGCTAGCCTAGTTAACTGGCTTGTCCTAGGGATTCTGTTTTCTTCTCCCATGGGCAAGTATTACATGTGGGATGCAACAGCTGTTTAGAATGAAGGAGGTTGCTGAAACTCTGTGCTTTCATTCTTCATGTGCTGAGTCATGCATGGCTTTACAAGGGACAGTGTGAAATGGTTCCTGCCTCTGGAACAGAACAAGCAGGGCATAGTCCTCCATGAGTGTTGATGCTTGTTTGTATAATAATATACTTAATTTACTTTATGTTTCTCCTTCCAGAGATGTTCTCCTGGCAAGGTTAATGACTCCACAGTAAGTAGAAACAGCAGGAGTCAGGGAAGCTAGGATGTGTCTAATGTCCTTAGCAAAATGGTAAATGCTGTGACTTCAGGAGAGTCATTAAGGCTCTGGGAAAGAACACTGAAAACATGAGTTCAAGAATGTACAATTTCTAAACTATGCAAAACATAAGGATGCAATATGAATTACATGAGAAGCTTTTCAGACCTAAAATACTATGAGCCAGGTTGTCAGAAAGATATTAAGGAAGGAAATAGTTTGGGGGAGTGGTAATTGCAGGGCAGGATCCCATCCAGCTAAGTTTATTTTTATTTTAATTTATTTTCTTTTTGTGCTTACAAAAGCAGGCAAATTCCAGAGTTCAAGATCAGCCTGGGACAGAGTAAGGTTAGCAATCTCAGAGTGAGATCCCACCCAGCTAGCATATTGTCATCCTTTACAAAGGCAGGCAGATCTCTGAATTAAATTGCTATGTTTAAAAAAAAATACACTTGCTGTCTTCTAAGAATCAAGGGGCAAAGGTCATCAAATGCTGATTCATGAGATAATCAAAAGGGAACCGGGTCAATAATTGAATTGATCTGTAAAGAAAAGAGTAAACTTTTGTCCATAAGAGCTAAGATATCTAGATGAGATGTCAGGAGAGCCAGCAGGGGTTGAACAGGAGGCTGTCTGCTTGTGCTCCATGATTGACCTTGAATCATTCTTTTACCTACTCCTAAGCACCCCCTTCCCAGAATCTGCCTCTAAGCCAAGGCTTGTCCTTGGCATTCATGTCTTTTTAAGTTTTCTTTTCTTTAGAAAGTAATTTACCTTCTGAGCCATTTTTCCACCCCAGAATTTTTTTTTTTTTTTTTTTTTTTTTTTTTTTTTACAAATAACACTAAGGATAGCTGACTAAACTTAAGGAATGGTAGTATTTTATATTTACCTAAAATGAAACACAACACTTACACACTGTATCTAAACTAAAAGCTTCCTTTTGCAGAATTCCTTTCATGCTATCAGAACATGATATGCAAGCCATTGAGAAAGAGAAGAGTTCAATTGTCCTCTCCTGCTAAGATTCATATGTACTATGCCAATAACCATAATGGCAAGATATTCTGCAAGGTGCGATAGTGACACTCTTATCTAGATGTGAACTAACAGTTATCTAATTTGATTTAAGAACTTCCTAACAAGAAAGAAACCATGCCTTATATTAGAGATCTATCTGTTCAGTACTAGTGAGATTATGTATTTTAGAGGAGAGCTTTTAGTTTACCAGACTAGCATCATTGCGAAATACATTCTCAACCTTAATTTATAACCACTGAAAAGTGTAGCTTTCATCCCACATCAAAGAAACAACTCTTTGAAATAAATGGACAGACAGACACACACACACACACACACACACACACACACATACACACACACACGACATAAACGAAGTCATATATCTAAGGCTCAGAAAACATCACAGAAGAAAGGCAGAAAAATTATAAGACTCAGAGGATTATAAAGTCTGGGAGATTGTTTTCTCCTACAAAGTCAGAGAAGCTTCACCCATGATACTGAAATAATATTGCTGCCTAAACAAGACCTGAGCAATAGAAATACCAATAAATATGCTAACACAGAAGGTAGAAATCTCACAGGATCCCACCCCTATACAAAAAGTGACAGGCAGTTAATGGCCTCAAGCTGTACTACAGAGAAGTAGTGATAAAAACTGCATGGTATTGGTACAGAATTAGGATGACCAGAGGAATAGAATTGAAGACCTAGAAACAAAACCACACACTCATGGACATTTAATCTTTGACAAAAAAGCCAAAAATATACAATGAAAAAAAAAAGAAAGCATCTTCAATAATTGATGCTGGTCTAAATGGTAGTTGGTATATAGGAAAATGAAAATAGATCCATATTTGTTACCCTGCACAAAGCTCAGATCCAAGTGGATCAAGGACCTCAACATAACCAGATACACTGAACCTAATAGAAGAGAAAGTGGGGAAGAGCCTTGAACTCATTAGCATTGGGAAAATACCCAAAACAGAACTCAAATGGATCAGGCTCTAAGATAAAAAATTGATAAATGGAACCTCATGAAACTGGAAAGCTTCTGTAAACCAAAGGACATAGTCAATAAGACAAATTGGGAACTTACAGATTGGGAAAAAATACCTTCCCTAATTCCATATCTGATAAAGGGCTAATATTCAAAATATATAAAGAACTCAAGAAGCTAACATCCAAAAAACCCAAAATGAGTTATAATGGTAAACAGAGAATTCACAACAGAGAATTGGCCAAGAAGCACTTAAAGAAATGTTCAAAGTCCTTAGTGATCAAGGAAATGCAAATCAAAATGACCCTGAGATTCTATTTTACACCCATCAGAATAACTAAAACCAAAACCTCAGGCGACAGCACATGTTGGTGAGGATGGAGAGAAAGAGAAACACTCCTCCACTGATGGTGGGATTGCAAACTGGTACAACTACTCTTGAAATGATCTACCTAAAGACCTAGCCATACCACTCTTGGGCATATACCCAAAAGGTCTTCCATTATACCACAGGGGTACATGCTCCACTATGTTCATAGCAGCTTTATGGGTGATAGCTAGAAGCTGGAAACAACCCCATTGTCCCACAATGAATGAATGGATACCGAAAATGTGGTCCATTTACCCAGTGGAATACTATTCAGCTATTAAGAAGGAGGACATCACGAGTTTTGCAGGCAAATTGATGGAACTAGAAAATAGCTCCCCACCGCCCCCCCCAAAAAAAGAAAAGAAAATAACTTCCCGAGTGAAGTAATCCAGACACAAAATGACATGCATGGTATGTACTCACTAATAAGTGGATGCTAGCCAAAAAAGGTATAGAATACCCAGGATACATTCCACAGAAATCAAGAAGTTTAACAAGCTGAGGGGCTCAAGTGAGGATGGGAGGGAGACAAAAGCAATCATGAGAGACAGAAGGAGGGAGCGACATGGGTGGGAGAGAAGAGGGGGAAGGAAAGGGGGAACATGATCAGGTACTGGGGAGACGGGAATCGGAGAGAATCCTTGAGGGCCAGCAGAATAAATGGAAATATGCAACCTCAGGGAGTAGGTGGTCAGGGGATCCCTCTAGAATGTACCAGAGACCTGGTAGGTAGGAGTCTCTCAGGACTCAAAGAGAGGGACCTTAGATGAAATGCCCAACAGTGGAGGAGAAGGAATTCACCACCTGAAGAAATACAAGGCATCAAATGAAGGGATGGAGTTACCATCCCACAGTCAAAAACTCTGTTCCAGAATTATTCCTGTCTAAAAGAACTGCAGGGACAAAAATGGAGAAAAGACTGAGGGAAAGGAGGTTCAGTGACCAGCCCAACTTGGGATATATCTCAAGGGGAGGCTCCAAGGCCTGATACTATTACTGGTGTGCTTACAGACAGGAGCCTAGCATGGCTGTCCCCTGAAAGGCCCAACAGACAGCTGACTGAGACAGATGTAGATACTTACAACAAACCATTGGACTGAAGTATGGGCTACCTGTGGTTAAATTAGGAAAATGGTGTAAGAAGCTGAGGAGGAGGAGGGCTACCCCATAGGAAGACCAGCAGTCTCAACTAACATGGACCCTTGAGATCTTTCAGACACTTAGCCACCAACCTGGCAGCATAAGTGAGCTGGTCCAAGGCTCCTGATACATAAACAGCAAAGGACTGCCTGCTCTGGCCTCAGTGGGAGAAGAAGTACCTAACTCTCCAGAAACTTGAGGCCCCAGGAAGTGGGGAGGCATGGTGTAGCAGAAATGAGGTGGTGTGGGGCATCCTCTTGGAAACAGGGAGGAGGAGAAATGAGATGAGGAGCTGTGGGAGGGCAGACTGGGAGGTGAATAATGGCTAGACTGTAAAAAAAAAAAAGTAATAAAAATATTTTAAAAATTACCCTTTCCTAGCAATGTGGTGATTAACTGGCTATTCAGTGCAAAGTGGATAAAGTTAAAATTAATCATATACATACAAGCAACAAAAACCCGTTCAGCATTTGTACTTATGAAATATATATATATATATATATATATATATATATATATATATATATATATATATATATATATATTTATATGTGTGTGTGTGTGTGTGTGTGTGTGAGTGTGTGTATGTGTAGTAATGATCATCATCGAAAAAAAACCAAGTTATCTATCCATTTGAGTAGGAGGTGAAGGGTAGGAATTTGAGGTAGGAAAAAGAAGGGGGTTATAATATAATTTATTTTAAGATTAATAAGATATACTATTATATTTACTAATAAGATATATTTATTTAAGAATAAATAGGGGCTAGAGAGATGACTCAGCATCTTTATGTTAGTTCACAACCACCTGGAACTCCAGTTCTGTGGCATCTCTGCTTTCTTCTAACTTTCATGGGCATGAGTCATGGCATACATACATATATCCGTGAAGGCAAAACACCTATACACATAAGATAAATAAATCTAAAATAAATAATTAATTACATAGTCATATTTATCTTATTAGTATGCAAACTTGCTTTAATCTTTTATATATATTAAAATTCTATGTACACCAAAGAATTATTGTTGACTGTTCTTTGTGATCCATTACCAGTAATTGTTTGATTGTTTGATTTGTGTGTGTATATATATATATATATATATATATATATATATATATATATATATATATACCTGTGGTTACATATATAATTTTTTTAGCAAGAAATTGTCAGGGATGACAAAGTTTATAGAACCATGGGAGAGCCATGTGGCCTGTTTTGTCTAATGTGCTATGAACAGAAGAGAATTATTTTGGGTTAAGGATTAAACTTCCTGCATAAAGGCCTTGGAAGTCTACAATTTACCCCTCCAGTATCACCTGCAAAAGGATTCATGAACAGCTGTTTCATCAGGATGGGCTCTGTAGCTTAGACTGCATTAGTGCCTATAAATATAATGTGAATTTAAAAACTTAGCAGCAAGCGGGAATTAGGAATGTAGCTCAATTGGTAAAGTGCCTGCTGAACCATAGTTCTTGGGTTTGATTCCCCACATGAAATAGAAAAAGATAGCACATGCCTATTTTCATGGACCTTGAAAGGGGGGGACAGAAGGATTAGAAACTCAAGGTCATCTTCAGCTACACAGCTGCCTTCAGATGCCAAAATATCAATAAATGACAGTTTTTTTAACCACTGAGAATATGGGGTTGTTAATGGGGGAAAACATAGTCTCTAGCCTCTTTTTCCCCCCTCACATATCAGAAATGGTTATTACATATAATATGTGCTTATAAGTTTAGATGAACTCATATACTTTATAGAAGAGAATTTATTAGATGAAAAAAGCCAAGATTGTTTTCCAGTATAGTAAGAGATTGAAGGATGGTCACTGATTTCCAGTGCTAAAATAGAGGCCATCCAGTAGCTCTGGATGAAAACCTCCAGAGAACAAGAGGGACAGCCTTGGAAAGAAGTTAGGCAGAATTTCATATAAGGTAGGTCTCGGTTTATAAAATTTTACTGAAGTTTCATGCAGTTTGTGTCATGTATTGTCCACATACTGCTAAATAATTATCATAAAGATAGAGCGGGTTTAATTATGATAGCTTAGGAGAGAGAGCATTTATTAGAGCATCTATTAAGAGCTAGATACAACATCAATATTTTTCATTTGTGATGTTGGTTTTAACTTGGTTTCTTGGATGAGATCACTGAGATACCAGGGACATTGAGAACAATTCGTCATATAGACTGTATACAAAGCCACTCTGGCTTTTCCATAAGTTAACTCATGTCTTGGCTCCATGTCTCCCATTAATCTCTTGGTTTCTTCAACCAGTTTCCTTGATAACCTGGGCCTCGGTTTCAAAAATGGTAGCAAAAAAATTAAAATGTAAAAATTCCACACCTACTCACCACAGGACTCAAAAGGCCCACTGATTTGAATCAGTATCAGGCTTCATATGCTTAGAACAAACAATGAAAGTTCAGACAAGAAAGTTCTTTAAAGAGAAATTGGAAATATCTGAGAGCCTTAACCTTATTTTCTCTTCCAATTTTTTTTCTCATGAAAACTTTTCTACTCATAAATAGCATAAGCTTAGAGCTCCACAGGAAAGGCCTTAGTCAAGGGAGAAACTAAATTCTTAATTGTATTACCCTGATGGATTAAAGGAAGAGACATAAAAAGAACCCACATTTAAAAATCACACAGTAGCCATACCATTTCCGGAGAACACCTTCTAGAAAATCTTTGGCAGAGGAGCTTGACTGTTGGTAATGGCAAAAGGACTTTGTGTCTTAGGAAGAGGTGGCTTAGCTGTGAATGGTGGAGAAAGCCTGAGGAGATGGGGTCCAGAGTCTTCAGCTCTTTCTGAAGTTTCTCCAACAAATTGGAGCTCAATGGGTGTGACTTGAGTTCTCTTCTGACCAATGTGATTAGAAAAGAATCTTCTCTTGTCATTATACTTGGCCTTTGGACAATTTCCTAATCCAACGAGGAATAGAAATGTGAGAAGAGCTCTGAGCAAAGACAAGTAAAAGCACAAAACACTGGCACAGGTGTCAAAGCTGGGCCTGACCTAGGGCAGGACAAGATGGTGCCACCCGAGGAAAAGTATTCATTCTGAATAGTTTGATTAGTTTATGGGACCTTGGATCTCTTCCTTAGGGGGGAAAGAAACAACTCTTCTTAGATGTCATCTATGCCCTTTAATGCCTATCATCTGTCTTTCACAATCAATGAAACTCCATTTCATCTTGAACAAGCATTTAGAATAATAAATCTTATGGACTTGTCAGATTATGGAGTTTCATGCTGAGAGTGTAACAAAAGATAAAGACTGAATTGAGCTTAGGAGAACTGGCATGCTAGGGGCCCTTCTGGGAAATTTGGAGTAAAGGAAGTTGAGATCTGTAGGCTTGCCTGAAAAGTCCCCAAGGAAGATTCCTGTGAATCTTCAGAATATGAGGAGTATGACATCTGTCAGTCCATCCTCTGATGTTCTAACCAGTATTTCACATGAAAATACAGTCAGTGACTAGTGCTCTTGATATACACATCTATAGAAAACAAGGCAATAATTCAGCATACATACCTCAGCTTGGCCAGAGCTGTCCTTTGCTGTATGTTCCAAGCACCAGTGTACAGACTTTCTTCTGGGGAGACTATGCATATAGGATAGAGATTGGTCTCCTGTTGGTACAGAGCTGCAGTGGACATTTGCCTCATAGGAAATCTTAAAGAAACAAAGACAAATAAAAGCAAAGAGGAGAAATATAGAAAGGAAAAGAAAACAAGGAGAATATGAGTGATCCAAGTGGCTCCTTTCCTCGAAATTTAGGCCTTGATGCCATGGAGTAACTGAATTTCCTGTGAAGAACTCCACACCATTTCAGCATTAGACAATTAACACATGTGGAACAAAATGGGAACAAATAGATACTGTTTCTTCTGTGCAAGGAAGGTGTGACAGATGCACATAGGAAAATAGGTAGAACATAAGGTGTTTGTAGACAAATGAGGAATCTTACCAAAATGGGAGTCATTGTAGGATGTTTTTATTAACAAGTTCAGTAAAGGGTGGTGAAGGCAATTATGAGCTTGGGCAAGAAGAAAATAAATTTAAAGTATTAATCTCCAAAAGTGTTATTAAAGTTTATAACAAAATAAGAGAGGAGTTAGGGTCAAGGTTAAAATCTAATCTTATTTCCATAAAATATGGTGGAGTATTGCTATTTGAAACTTTTCTATATTTTATGGTGGTTCATCATGTTAGTCTGTAGGGCCTTGATGGCTGGGAAAAACTGATCCTGGCAACAGTAGATGCTTTGCTTCTAAAACACATTCCATAAACTAACTACATACTTCCTTTACATAACTTTCATATTTTAAATTCTTAACTAGCTAGTACCAGAATTCACATGCCCAGAAACAATCCTTCTGTCTCAGTTTGCAGGGGAAATCTTCACTGTAACCAGTGCTAAGCTGTTTGTACTGCCTTTCCCCAATGATTCCAAGAAGCTTCACAAAATTTGTGCCTTTTGCTTCCAATCCATTTCAAGCTTTTGGGTGAAGTTGGTATTTTCGCACATGCTCTGAATGGGATCACATATTTTTTCTCTCAAAAAAAAAAAAAAGAAACCAAACAAACTAACAATACCAAAACAACCATTCTTTCCAAAATGTTCACATTCATCACTTTACAGTTTGGTTTCATACCCAATTTCAGTGAAATCTTGAGTAAAAATCCAGATCTGTGATTAGTATTAGTCTCAGTAAAGATACTATCAAAAGGACTGTGGTAACTTACTCTCTTCAGTCAAATGATAGCTGTGGCAAATAACTATCAGTATGACAACAACATACAGGTACTTTGTAGTCATGAAATATTTTAAGGCAAAATCAAGAGGCTCTACAGTGTGGGCAAGAATATCAGTTATAGAATATGTATCTTAAAAAGATTTGGTTATGTTACATACTGTGAACAAGGCACCATATGGGGATATATATGAATCAATTTTCCTCCTATGGCAACCCTGTGGTTTTAGCTCCACTTCATAGATGGAAAGCAGAGTTTTGTAGAAAACACACACAAATACACACACATGCACATGTATGTATGTATGTATGTATGTATGTATGTATGTATGTATGGGTTTAGAGATGAATGGATGTATGAATGGATAGGGTTTCCACAAGTCTCTGCCAGGCACTCTAAGAGGCCCTAGAAAGAACATTGCTCTCACACCTTAAAAACAGTGAGAGACACAGTAAGGAACCATGACAATAAGACAAGATAGAGTAGAAAAAGTCCTACTAGAGCAGTACATAGATTCACCTAACATGGATGTAGCAGTCCAGGTTGTCAGGCAGCATCACTTATGTCTAGGCTTGAAAAAGACATTAGATATTAGTTGCCCATCAGATTTAGGATTGATAAAATTCCTTTCCCAATCTGTTGGTGGCCTTTTTGTCTTATTAACAGTGTCTTTTGCCTTACAGAAGCTTTGCAATTTTATGAGGTCCCATTTGTTAATTCTTGATCTTACAGCACAAGCCATTGCTGTTCTGTTTAGGAATTTTTCCCCTCTGCCCATATTTTTGAGGCTTTTCCCCACTTTCTCCTCTATTAATTTCTGTCTCTCTGGTTTTATGTGGAAGTCTTTGATCCACCTATACTCGAGCTTTGTACAAGGCGATAAGAATGGATCAATTCGTGTTCTTATAAATGATAACCGCCAGTTGTGCCAGCACCAATTGTTGAAAATGCTGTCTTTTTTCCACTGGATGGTTTTAGCTCCCTTGTCAAAGATCAAGTGACCATAGGTGTGTAGATTCATTTCTGGGTCCTCAATTCTATTCCATTGATCTACCTGTCTGTCTCTGTAGCAGTACCATGTAGTTTTTTCACAATTGCTCTGTAGTACAGCTTAATGTCAGGCATTGTGATTCCTCCAGAGGTTCTTTTATTGTTGAAAATAGTTTTTGCTATCTTAGCTTTTTTATTATTCCAGATGAATTTGCAAATTGCCCTTTATTAGTCAGTGAAGAATTGAGTTGGAATTTAGATGGGGATTGCATTGAATCTGTAGATTGCTTTTGGCAGAATAGCCATTTTGACTATTTTAATCCTGCCAATCCATGAGCATGGGAGATCTGAAGGGTCCCTGGTATAGCTGTCTCATATGAGGCTATGCCAGTGCCTGGCAAATACAGAAGTGGATGCTCACAGTCATTTATAAGATGGAACACAGGGCTCCCAATGGCGAAGCTAGAGAAAGTACCACAGGAGCTGAAGGTGTCTGCAACTCTATAGGTGGAACAACAATATAAACTAACCAGAAACCCCAGAGCTTGTGTCTCTAGATGCATATGTAGCAGAAGATGGCCTAGTCAGCCATCACTTGGAAGAGAGGCCCCTTGGTATTGCAAACTTTATATGCCCCAGTACAGGGGAATGACAGGGCCAAGACGTGGGAGTGGATGGGTTGGGGAGCAAGGTGGGGGGAGGGTATAGGGAAATTTCCGGATATCATTTGAAATGTAAATAAAGAAAATATCTAAAAAACTTTTACTGTTTATCTATGAAAAAAAGAAAAGACATTAGATTTTGTTTGACTAACAACATGGTAGGGAGTGGAAGGGAAGAAAGATGGCAGAAAAAGGAAAGTGAATAAAGAACATGCCAATGGAGGAGAGAGAGGGAGAGAGAGAGAGAGAGAGAGAGAGAGAGAGAGAGAGAGAGAGAGAGAGAGAGAGATCTAGTCTTTGGGAAAGGACTTGCTATAGTCTGTGCTCTATTTGAAAACAAGATAAAATCCTGCTTTTGGATGACAAAACCATCTGCAGCACCTTTAGTCAATGCGAGTTTTGTGATATGGTTTGTAAGAATTGTTAAAAATAAAGCAGAAGAATTCTATACACAGTTATTTTTTCCTGGGAATATTAGAAATGTTGAAAGCCAAATAAATCTTACATATTAAAAATATGGGTCTAATTTTATTCTTCTGCATCTGGATGTTCGGGTTTCCCAGCACTATTTATTGAGGATGTGCCCTCTTCTCCACTGTGGTATTTTTTGGCATCTATGTCAAGTATAAAGTGGCTATAGTTACATGCACTTATGCTTGAGTCTTCTATTTTGTTAATTTACCTACCTGTCTGGATGTGTGTGTGTGTGTGTGTGTGTGTGTGTGTGTGTGTGTGTGTAGATACACAGATAGATAGTATTTAATAATACACATCAATTCTTTATATATACTATTTCATAAATACATAATATAGCATAAGTAAAATATATATTACAATAAGAAAAAATACAATAAAGACAAAAATAAGAGAAATAATACCTGAAACAAATTTACCGTTTAGAGACAGTCTAGCCAAATCCAACTGGGATCAATAAAGACTGACTCAGTTCACACCTGTAGATGTGAGTACACATGGTAATTGCTATAAACAATCAGGTACATATTATGTGACAAGATTTATTACAATAGCTGCCAGTACAAAGAGGGGAGCTTATGAAACAGAAAATACAGTGGTATAAAGATTATTAAAATCTGCCCTGTAAAACATATTACAACTCTGATTAGATTAAAAAAAAAAAAACAGAAGAAACAAACAAATGAACAAAAGATGCAGAGAAAAGGACTAATATAAGGGACTCAGTGACTGGCTGAACATGAGCATTATGGAGTGAGAGGAGGAAAGCCTATCTTGGTTTCTTACTGGTGCAATTAGAAGAGTGGGATTGAGACCAAGCTTGAGAGGTCACAGGAAGATGAGCAAGAGTAAAGACTCTACTTTGACCAAGTGGAATTGAGCTGCAAATATACATCCAAAGTGGGAAAGCCCCTTGTATCTGTCTATTCATCTCTATATTGAAGGCAAAAATCATGGGGTTCTAATGCACAGCTAGATGCTATCTATGCAAAAAGTCTTTGAAGAACAAACACTGTTACCAATTGGCTGTGATAGCTATTAAAGTGAAATCACTCACACTTTTATTTTCATGCTGCCAGATGCTATAAGCACACTTTAATTTATATTTTAAAATAGTGTTACTGTCTTTGATGTTAGTCACACATTCTTAAAAAAAATTATCAGAGAAGTCAGCACTAATGTTTCTGAGAAACTAGATATAGATATAGATATACAGATATAGATACAGATATATAGATATATATGTCATATCACATTTTCAAAGGTATATCTAGGGGAAGAAAAAGAATATGAATAAATAGCTCATTCCTCATCTTAGGAGACCTTAGACAACTCCTTTAAGGCTTGACCAGCTCATTTTTAGATGTATTACTATTCTCAAAGATAGAAATGTTGTGTTCTTATAACCTGTTAAGCCTTACCCCCTATTAAAGATATCCCTTGAATATCATGTACTATTTGATATTTTCTTGCCCCTCTTCATGCTGTCTCACCCTTTATCAGTAACTTCTCTTTTGGAGCAAATTAATCTGTCCAGATTGTGGGCCACATCCCAGGCTTATTTTTATCTGCGTGTGAGTGATAAAGATCTAGAAGTCATTTTGATTGGTGTGTTTCTATAACTACAGCAGGATTCCATTTACCACTTAGTCAAGGTGGTAATGAGGGTTTCTGCACCAGGCAACTGTGGCTGCCATCTGGCAAGCCAGCATTACATGCCTGCCTGGCAGACAGAACCAATTAGTCAGTCCCCACACCTCCCAGGAGGCCTTCCTGTATTTGGTAGCTGGTGTCCCACACTGAGTCTCTCAAAAGCCCATGATGAATTTTAGGTGGGGAGAAGAAAGTCATTTCCCTTTGGTGTTACAGAGCCAGCAAAGACTCCAGATCAGGGAAATACATGAACCGAACTGCTGACACAGCAAACTTTTTTTTTTTTTTGGTGGTCATGGTAATTGCAATACTCATATCACCAGTGAGGAGCTGACTATAGGTGGATTAATGTATGAATAGTATGGAGTTAGCTTGTGTGCTACAAGGCCCTTGATTTTTACCAAAACAAAGGAGCAGACTCAATCTGAAAACAGTAGTACCTAGAATCTACGCTAGAATAATCATATTGATTGATACTTCTAGCATTATGATACTGGCAAGTCAACTGTCCTTGACTCTGCTTCCTTATCCATGAACTAAAGATGTAATTTTTCCTAAATATCTCTTGCATCACTGGGCGATGTGTGGTAGAAATTAGTTAATACATGTAAAGGTATTAGACTCAATATATGGCAAATGATATCTGCTAGCTTTAAATGTGAGTGAAGAATTGCTAAACTTACAGTGTACAAAGAATGTTTTTCATGCTGATGGAAAAACCCTTAACATGAGATGAAGAGGGGAGAAAAAAAAATCATACATAATTACTCTCACTCTTTATCAACATATAGAGAGTAGAATGCCATTTTTTTCTATTTTATGCTTTGTTTGTTTGTTTGCTTGCTTTTTTGGTTTTTCAAGACAGGGTTTCTCTGTGTATCTCTGGCAGTCCTGGAACTCACTCTGTAGACCAGGCTGGCCTTGAACTCAGAAATCCACCTGCCTCTGCCTCCCAAGTGCTGGGATTAAAGCCATGCGCCACCACACCCAGCTTAGTTTTTGTTTTTAATTACTAATAATCTGCTGTTTTCTAACAATTGTGTAATATTTTATGATTAGGGAAATCAATTAAAATTTAAATAAAACAGAAGGCTTACTGTGTAGCTCAATTAGCACAGTACTTATCTAGCCCACACAAGCCCTGAGTTCCATCCTCACTATCATACAAACCAGGCATGATGGCACATGCCTGAAATCCTAGTATTCAAGAGGGAAAGAAAAGAAGATAAGAGGCTGAAGGTAGTTCTCAACTACACAGAGTTTGAAGCCAGCTTGGGTTATATTGGATCTTGTGTAGAAGAAGAGAAGGAGGAAGAAGAGGGGGGGTTGAGGAGGAGGAGTAAAAGAAGGACCAGGAAGAGGAAGAGGAGAAGGGCCAGGAGGATATGGAGCAAGAGGAATGAGGAGGAGCAAGAGGAAGAGGAGGAAGATGAGGCAGAAAACAGCAGGGGCAACAGTGGTAAAAGAGGGTCAAGCATCCTATGTATACCATTATAAGTCACTTTAACTTGGAATCTCAAGTTGTCATCTATCACAGTAGAGAACAACAGTGGTATGTGCATCCAGTAATACAACACATAAAATGAAAATAGTAGGTATCTGAAAGTACCTGGTCATAATAAAGAGTTTTTTTTTTTCTTAAAAACTGTGTTATTTTTACTAAAGTGACTCTTGAGAGTGACAAAACAGAGGAGATACATCAATGCTAGCATCAAAATTAGAGGAAAACTCAGTGACTTTTAGGTGTTCATACAACGCTATTTTAATCTTGCTAGTTCAATCTTTCCTGCCCTAAAGAGACCATGCCTTCAAGAATTCACCATAGGAAAGGCAATAGAAAATATTAAATGGAGGCCAGAAGGCCTGAGTTTTAGCCTTATTTGTCCCACTAACTTACTGGTCATATAACTTTCATAAATGGACTTCAGTATTCAGTCAGAACACTGAGGATGCATTCTGAAATATACTGGTGGGCTGCCAAGTAGTCCACATACACAGTCTTTTGCTTGGTTCTTAGGCATAAAAGGTTAGAATCCATAGCCATTCACTTCCTCCTATAGAAAAAATCTAGCTGGCATCTTGAGTTTTTAAGGGCTATTAAAATTATAAGCTAAAAATATTTCTCTTTGAGTTTTATGCAGACTTTAATCAGTATTCTACTAAAATATCTGGCTGTCACTTAATGCTTGGCAGCATTGCAAAACACCCACTCTATGTATCCATTTAATTGAAATTTCAGTAATTTTTGGAAATGGCACTTTGTTATCAATGAATCATTAGTTTGGTCTTGATTTGGACCGAGTTTATAATTGGTGCTATACTTGCCTTTTAATTTTAAATTACTAACCATTTAAATTTATCCTTCTCAAGACAGTTTTTATGGATTGTTCAGATGGTTACTAGTAGAGTCTTGTGATATGTATTTCCATCAAAACAGTTCAGGGCCCACAGTTTCCTGATATTTAAACAGAGGTGCATGAGATTTTGAAAATTAATAGTCTTTTCTTCTTGTAATGTGAAAGCTGACAAACATTCCTTCTGCAACAGGCTGGAACCTCACATGGTGTTCTGGTTAGATTCTTGTCAACTAGGCAAAAGGTAGAATTATTTGAGAAGAGGAAACTTCAACTTGGAAGATGCCCCCCTCAGACTGGCCTTTAGTCAAGTCCGTGAGACATTTTGTTGATTAATAACTAATGTAGGAACACCCTGCTCATTTGGAATGGTGCTACAGTTTTCTGATACCTAGACAGAGGTGCATGGGATTTTGAAAATTAATAATCTTTTCTTCTTATAGTGTGAAATTTCAACTTGGAAGATGCCCCCCTCAGACTGGCCTTTAGTCAAGTCCATGAGGCATTTTGTTGATTAATGACTGAAATAGGAACACCCTGCTCATTCGGAGTGGTGCTACCCTTGGTCAGGTGATCCCGAGTTATGTAAGAGACCAGGTTGGGCAAGCCATGGAGAACCAACAAGCACCATCCCTCAATGGTCATTGCTCCAGTTCAGGACTCAAGGTTCTTGCCTTTCTGTGCTATGATTTACCTTCATGGTGGACTATAAGCTGTCTGATAAAATAAACCCCTTCTTCCTCCATAAGTTGCTTTTGATAGTGGCAACTATCACACAATATAACACAAGCCTAAGACATATGGCTAGTGATGCTCATCACTGTATCCATTGCATTGCTGAGTATCAGTGAGTTTGCTACAGTTATGTTGACCAACTCCATTTGTTGTAGACAAATTTGTACTACACAGAATCCCCTCAAAATTTATTTTCAAGTTGAAAAAGAAGCATTTATAATTTCTATTCTATGAAAAAGTACTTATTTCTATTTGTATATGTATGCATGAAATTATGTTTTGCTCTGTACTTTTCTAATGAGTTACCAAGACAAGCTTGGCTATTTCTTGTTACTCACCCTGTCATCCAGGAATCTGTTACTGAGAACTCTGGTTAAGAACTTTTGATTGCTTTCTGGTTTCGGGCTGCTTCTTGGGTGTGTGCTTTCTCCCTTCTCAGCTGGGTTAGCAATTATTTGTTGCTCAGAAGAGTCAGTGGGTCCTGGCAGGTCTCTGCTCACCTGTCTTGAATAATCAGTCCCGGATTTCTGGAGTGAGGTTTTAGGTTCTGTCTTCAACTTCTCATTCTGCTTACTGTGAAGAGAGTTCGCACCTTGTCAGTCATAAGGAACACTCATCATCATACACAGCGCTGGCATGAGAAGCAGAAGGTGTGAGTCTGGGAGTGAGAAGAGCAGTAGCAGCCCTGTGAGATGTACTGGTAAACATGGCTGTCTGTCTAAGCATCATATACCCGAGAGCACCATGCCACTATCTGTCTTCTCAGACTATTTTTTTTTCCATTCTCACTTCCTAATCATCTAAGTATCTGCTCTAGACCTCTTACTACAAGAAGTGAACACAGTCAAAATTGAACACTAACCATGAGTAAATTGCTCATTTATAACTCGAATAAACTTTTGCACCTAGAAATGGATGAAAGTTGAAGTCTTTTGCCAGTCACAAGCCTGCTTTGTCTCTCCTCAGTTGTTTGACTCCAAGACTTTTTCTCTAAATGTTATCTCAAATGCTCCAGTATTTGTTGATCTTATAACAAATCAAGCTATGAGCAGTTCTTTTAATACATGTGTAGTTTTATGGTCATATTTTTTTTGTAACACCATCATGAAATAAAAAAGAAAGTTTAGAGAGAACTCAGATTAACATCTATGTAAACGGAAGGAGATGGTTCCTAAAACGTGATTAGAAAGAAATTTCTGGGAAGTCAGGGGAGAACCCAGGAGTATAGACTCAGCAGCAAAACTAAAGATGTTTCTAGAAAGAGGCCCAGACAACAGTCTCATATGCCGGTGTGTTCTGCAGTGGGTCTATGGTTTAGCCATATGAGCACTGTTAGATCCTAAGCAAAAGTTCAGAGAGCTGGTCCAAATGAACTAGTGAAAATGACACTAGAATAAAATGAAGGAAGGTAAGACAGAGATGAGGAACCAGAGAGAGGAGATGGAAAAAGCAGAGTGAAGAAGCCCGAGTTGAGTGGTATGGCAAATAACATGGGTTTTCAGACAGCTCTCACCTACTGTGATGTTTAGAGATGGCAAGGATTTTCACACATTGCAATGCGGATGTGGAGAAGATGGTACTAAAGAAACACAGTGGACCAGATATAATAAGAGGTTTTATCAGAGAGGCCAAGTGCAGGAAAAATGCAATCAGGGACACATACAGTCCCATTTATGTGTTTGATGACAACAGGTTAATAACTTCTAATCTCTTAATTTTTCCTCTGCTAATAAGACAGTTACTTGATTGGCCTCACTGGGAAAGTATGCAATGGAAAGTCTGAATTAAGGAGAAATTATATGAATTATGTGCTATGAAGAGTGAAAGAGAGACCTGGTGTCTGAATGGGAAAAGAGGACAGTTTGCTAGCATGTTAAGATGGAGAAGGCAGACTTTTGAGACACCAGTTTGGAAGCATGGATGCTCTCCTCTAAGAGTGCTCAGTATTCCTCATGGAGATGGAGAGAAAGCAGACAGTAATGTTCACCTGGAGCTATGCCTTTGACAGATTGGTGAATTCAAAAGACAATAGTGAAGGGCAGAATGCTATAAAAAGAGAATGCATAGTTGACAAATAGATCTTATACTGAGAAAAAAAACAATGAGTTTTATATTCAACATACTTAACTTTCTATTAAGAACAGCATAAACTATGATGTTTAAAATTTTTCTAATCTTGATTTTGGAGTCAGGATAATAGTTTTCAGTGGGGGTTAATATAGACTGTAGATGAGAGTGTGTGGGGCTTTGGGGTACTGGGACCTTCCCCTTTCTTGAACTGGGCATTTGTTGCATGACTGCATAATGTTTGTGAAAACCCAGTGAGAGATAGATACAAGAGATATGCTTTTATATCAGTGCAAATATAGTCTTCAAAAATGTCTCGAGAAATTGGCATAAATCTTATAGATCCAACTCATCCATGTTTAGCGATCAGTGCAAAGAAATAATGAACACTATTTGATGTTCAGAGGAGAGAGACATAACTATAGTCTGTGATAATTAGTAAAACAAAGGAAACTGTTTTCCTTTCATGATGCCAACCATCTCTTTCAATCTCTTAAATAATTTGGTCCCTAAATCAATCTCAAAGAAGTCATATTCTCATTTCCAGTTGAAGACACTGAGATTCAGAGATTTTTAAGTGACTACATGGCTTTTCAGTTGTAGACACTGATTTAAATACTCTTCTAGAATGCCCAGATTTATAACTGTAGGCAGTGGGGTCATAGAAACCTGGGATTGAACGAAGATTACAAAACAAAGGAACAGAAAGTATAGACTTTGAAGACCATGGAGGAGAGATATCACTCCTGGATGGAGGGAAAGAACTTACATCATCTTTGTTTTACTTCCCTATAAAATTCTTCTCTTGGTAGACTCTGGGCAGAAATGCCCAAGAAATTCTTCAGTGTATCTGCCTATCTTTTAGAACAACCACAGTAGATGTGAAACCAAAAATAACCTGTTAGGTCTGTTTCAAGTAAAAACTGTCTTTAAAAAAAAAATACATAGCACTTTAAAAATTAGCATGAAATAGACTCTCCAGCTGAGAAACGGCATGTGTCTCTGCTTAGCACAAACATCTCTTCAACACACATTTCTTGTTGTGTTGTTCACAAACTCACAGTTCTTTCTTCTAGGCAGTGTGTTAGCTACCTACTTTACTGAAAATAGAAATTTGCCATTTTAAAAGAAAGGGGAAAACACAGCATGAGTAGTGTGTTGGAAACCTGGCAGTTAGCTTCCTCACATGTACTTCTGGCCCCAGCTTCTGATCCTAGGGTTACTATGAAGAATTCAGTAGCATCCCTGGCTAGAGTAATTAGAGATGATTATAGAGCTGCTGAGTGATCAAAAAGGAGGGCAAGCTGCCCAACTGTTCCCTTTCCCACACTGGAGGCAACCAGGCCTTTAGGGCTCCCTGCTGATGAAGCTCAGAGTACTGGGGCTAAAAAGAAACACTACAGGGTGAGTGGCAGTATTCTTTGCCTTAGTGATACAGGGTCCCTGATGACCCTCCCATGCAACTCTACCTCAACAGATCACACATTTCATTTGGATTACATAAAACCTCAAATAGAGTACCCAGGGGGATCAGCAAAAGGTCACCAGATGCCATCCAAAATGTCTGCCAGCCTTGGCAGCCAATCAATGGCTCCAATTCCCAACCATGTGCCAACTATCCTCTAGAGTAGACTCCCGGGACTGTGATAGCACAGGAACTGGAGATCTAATTTTTCATTTTCGTAAAATGTTCTTATTGAGAGTCATAAGTGATCATAAGCACAATTGGGGTCTTTCTTCTCTTCTTATGTTTTTTAGAAAGATGTTAAACATAACATAGCAATTAGGGAGGGAATACACCTGAAATATCACTGTAACTGAAATATCACAGTAACTGAAGGACAGAGTCTGTGATAAAATATGTTGAAAATGTTACTGTGAAAATCTGTGAGGGTTTCTAACAGTGTGCTTTCCTTTTGAAGCTATGGGGATATGACAAAAGATATTTAGTTTCCTGACAGATGTTAAAATGATGTTAATTCTACTCCTATATCTATACCTATGTAAATCACTGTTCTATCACTAGAGACACCACAAATGTATACAAAACCACGCTTTAATACAGACTCGTATGCCTCCAAAGCCCGTGTGCCTCAATTCACACCTATAATTTACAAACTATTCATAATTAAATAGGGTATTAAATCTTTTATTTAGCCGGCCGTGATGGCGCACGCCTTTAATCCCAGCACTTGGGAGGCAAGAGGCAGGCGGATTTCTGAGTTTGAGGCCAGCCTGGTCTACAAAGTGAGTTCCAGGACACCCAGGGCTATACAGAGAAACCCTGTCTTGAAAAACCAAAAAAAAAAAAAAATCTTTTATTTAAAATATGAATGCAAATTTAGGTTAGTGAAAACTAAGCTAACATAGAGTAGTTTCTATTCTATATCCTAAGCTATTGTTTTAAGCTATTGTAGAACATCAAAGTGCTCATTCAGCCTGTGTTTATACTTTCTCAAAGACAGAGATGTTATAATCGAAAGAAGCTCAACTCTTTATAACATTGAGCTGTGTTCTGGCATTAATGAAAATAGTACATTTATGTGCTCAAGCCATTTATACTATAGTTTTTTGGACAATATAGCAGCTTTCTCAAATGACTGTGATTGTGGGAGATATAAAGTTAGGAACTAGTTCAACCAGTGGTTGTTCTTTGATGTGATTTTTCTTTTAAATTGTAAATGACATCTCAATATCTCTGCTCTCCTGAAAGCTCTATTTATTATTTACAGTTGTATATCTTGTGTACCACAGACCTTGCCTTCTGTTTGTCTTTTGGGTATATATTTTTTACCTACCTATTCTGATGGTAGTAAATATCTATCCAAGCTATCCATTGTATTCAGTCTATATTATTAAAAGAGAATGTACAAAAACAACAACAAAAAATCAAACAAACAAATTAATTAAAGAGAAAAAATAGTCTAGAAAAAGAATGGATTAATTGACTCTTGGGAAACCTATGAACTTATGAAAAAAACCTGTGAAACAGGTTCGTATTCATGTACCAAAGAGTTCAAGGCAATCACAAACAACTAGTAAGATTTGTACTAAAATTTTTTTAAAAAGGCTAACAGCAACCAAAATCACAACCAGAAAGGCTGTAGAAATGATTTAGTTAGTGAGCACTTGCCAAATATGCCCTATGTTCACCCAGTCCCAGTATAGAAAGAAAAGACACCGTGGCACTTTGCCTAGTGTTCAGAGGCCCTGACAAATGGCAATTTAGTGTTGTTTCTTATGGTTTTCCACCATCAAAATTACCTCTCTCATCACCTAGGTCTATAGTAGATGCCATTATTTATATGATTGAATTAGATTAAATCAGTGATATGTAAAGAAATCACGGATTTAATAGTATACTATGCAAATATGAGTTCTAGAGCTTGCTTAACTAATAAGGATCCTAAAGTTCAAGTGCGTAGGTTTTGCTAGATTTCAGCAAAGGGAACTGTACACAGATGGGAAAATACCTAATGTATCCTGATACTTTGTTACTTGATAATCATAATAAATACAAGCTCTAGAAATTTCCAAGTTGAAAAGCAAAGTGATTAGTATAAAATCAGCTTGTCAATAATAGAAATACTTAATTTTATGGAAAATTCCTGTACATTGCAACACAGTTTTCCCAGGTGAATTATTTTCCTTTGGCCTCTTTGAAATAAATAACAATTAGAGGCTTGAGACTTTGTGTCATTTCTACTTGCTTCCTCTCAAATTTGGCTATTGAAAATTAGAGTGGAATGTGCAACTGAACAGCCTCTTCAGCAATTATCTCCTGACATTAGGATACTGTGTCTGAGTGAGGTCTTCTACCTACACTGTAGCATACCCTAGATCAGTGGGTCTCAACATGAGGGTTGTAACCCTCACAGAGATTGCATATCAGACATCATGCATAACAGATGTTTGCATTATGATTTCTAAGATTAACAAAATTACAGTTATGGAGTAGCAATGAAATAATTTTGTGATTGGGGGTCACCACAACATGATGAACTGTTTTAAAGGATCACAGCATTCTGAAGGTTGAGAACCACTGTCCTAGATGCTATACATGGCTTTATGGAGTGAGAACAGTAACCATTACCCATTATTTGTATGATTGAATTAGACTAAATCAGTGATATTTAAAGAAATCATGGATTTAATAGTATACTATGCAAATATAAGCTTGGGTTATCAAACTTTTAACTGGATATATGATATCATCATGCAAACTTGTCATATTCATGCACAGATACTTTTGTTCTCTTTAGATCTTTTTAAAAGGATGGAATCACATCCTGATTATTTTAAATCTCTGGTTGACAATACAATGTGGGAAAATTTACATATACTTTAATTTCTGTAGTACCTTAAATATTTAATAATTTCTCACATTGTCAATATGGAAGTTTAACCTATCCTGTATCATTACAATTTGTCACAAACTCTTTTATTTAAATACTCTGCTTTATGAATTATATTCACATGGTGCTTAGATACATGACATTCTTTTGCCTAACCAACTGGCCAGGTAAAGTCTGCTAGCAGCTACCTCTGACTATGGATGGTTAGCTTTGTGTGGTTCTATCCCTTCACGTTGCCTCAGTCTTCATGTACCCCTGTACTAAAGGCCACTCCCTTCATTATGGTGCCTTGTGATACAGAAGGTTCCATTTAGTTGCAGTAGCATTCATCTTGTAATCCTTTCAGACCTAATGCTGGTAGCCACTTTGCAGATGCTGACCAATCATCTTTGTGCTACACATCAAAGTTCTTACTCTGATTCTCTATCTCTGCAACTATTCCCACCATAACTAAAACTTTCTTATTGTGGAGGGTAAATGTGCAAATCTGTTTCCTACAGGAATCCAGCCTTACAACTTGTGAAAACCTATGAAATTAACTGTTGCATTCAGCAATGGCTATTCCAACAGGATTGAACCATAAATATAGCATTTAGGCCACAGTTACTGGTTGGTTGGTTGGTTGGTTGGTTGGTTGATTGATTGACTGAGGCACTGGCTTTATTGAATTTATATCAGGAATCCATTGGTCATGTGGGCCTCCATGAGTGTGCTGATCTTCTCCATGTTCCTTTTTGCCTGCTTCTCAAGCCTAATGAGCTGCTTCTTCCTCCTCCTCCTCCTCCTCCTGCTCCTCCTCCTCCTCCTCCTCCTCTTCTTCTTCTTCTTCTTCTTCTTCTTCTTCTTCTTCTTCTTCTTCTTCTTCTTCTTCTTCTTCTTCCTCTTCTTCTTCCTCTTCCTCCTCTTCCTGCTTCTCCTCCTCCTCCTNTGAGGCACTGGCTTTATTGAATTTATATCAGGAATCCATTGGTCATGTGGGCCTCCATGAGTGTGCTGATCTTCTCCATGTTCCTTTTTGCCTGCTTCTCAAGCCTAATGAGCTGCTTCTTCCTCCTCCTCCTCCTCCTCCTGCTCCTCCTCCTCCTCCTCCTGCTCCTCCTCCTCCTCCTCCTCTTCTTCTTCTTCTTTCTTCTTCTTCTTCTTCTTCTTCTTCTTCTTCTTCTTCTTCTTCTTCTTCTTCTTCTTCTTCCTCTTCTTCTTCCTCTTCCTCCTCTTCCTGCTTCTCCTCCTCCTCCTTCTCCTCCTCCTCTTCCTCCTCTTCCTTCTTCTTCCAATAGTGGATCTTGGCTTTTTCCCTATTTCTTTTCAGAGTGACTATCACTGCCTGATATTTCCACCTAACCTCATGAGTTTGATGCCCCAGGTAAGCAAACTTTCTGGTAGATTTCAGCCACACTAGATTTGTTGTCATAGTGTAGAAGTATGCTGCCGAGGTATTCCTGGGCAGCTTAGCCTTGATTGGTCTTGTGGAGCAGCCTTTCAGAATGAGTCAATAAATTCTGCTCCAGTCTTGGAAGTGGTAGAGGTCTTATGAAGGGTTGGCACCTAACTTCTTTCAGAGAAAGGTTAAGTTCTTTAACATGTTTCTGTAGAAATTTCCAGAAATATTGATGCCCTTGCAGAACCTAACCACCACCTTCCAGCCCAGGGGTACATGCTTTGCCACAATGGCTAACAGGTTGTTCAAATGTGGAATTGACTACCCAGTACTAGAACTTGCCATTCTGCCAACGTCAGCAACTTCACAAGAAAGGAGTACATGTATAATTATTTTTAGTTCTGGGAATACATGCTGGTTACCTTGCACATATTCCTAATGGCTAGAGTCATTTGGAAGAAGGGGTCACAATTGAGAAAATGCCCCCACTATATTGGTCTGTGGTCCATTTTTAATTTTTATTGATGATTGGTGAGAAAAAGTAGTGCCATGCCTGGACTGGTGGACCTGCCTATAAGAAAGAAGGCTGAGCAAGCCATAAGGAGCAAGCAAGTAAGCTGCACTCCTTCATGACCTCTGTATCACCTTCTTCCTTCAGTTTCATGCCCTACTTGTGTTCCTGCCCTGACTTCTTTCAGAGATGGAGTATGACCTGAGAAGCATATGGTGAAATAAACTCTTTACTTTCCAAGTGTTTATGGGTTTGATGCTTTATTCCAGCAAGGAAAACAAACAAACAAACAAACAAACAAACACCACACACACACACAAAAAGCCAACAAAGACAGCATCTGGCCCCATGCTTTGATTATACTGATATATATATATATATATATATATATATATATATATATATATATGTCTAAATTTTTTAATGAGCACATACTTTAAAGAGACTTTCATATTCTCTAAGCCTTATCAACTCTGAGCATTTTCATTTTAAATATGTTCCTAATTTGATTTGTAAAAATAACATCTCATTGCTGTATATGTTTCTTCTAATATCATGCAGTCTAAAATTTTCCCATATCAGTTGTTCACTTCTTCTTTTGTGAATTGCCTGTCTGGGTCTGTTGTCAAATTTTATATAGGATTGCTCATATTTATCTTATTATTTTGCAATAGCTCTGTGCATGATAAGAGGGTTGTTTTTTCCCTAGAGTGTGAGTTACAGTCATTTCAAATAATGCATGGGCTTTGAGTTTAAAGCTTTCCTTCTATATATTTTTCCTGAAAAACAGAATTTTAAATGATAAGTTGATAACTTTTACCATATAGTCCCAGTATTTGGGATCAGTGGGTACACATTTTCTTTGTTGTTGCACAGGATGTCATAAGCTGAAGATTTCTGCTTGTGCCTTCTACTATGTGCATGCAGTAACATCAGCAGTATTTTAGTTATCATTGTACTTCTCACAGTCCTTCAGATAAGCACAAAACCAAACAGAAGGAATCAACAAAACCCAGTTAATACTGTCAACTAGGCACGATCTAGAATCAAGGAGGAGACAAGCTGCCCTGCATGTCTCTAAGAGAGTTTCAAAATTACATGAACTGAGAGGTAAGACCCAGCCTAACTCTCTGGACTAGAGTAATGGGCTGAGTAAGGAGAAAGCAAACTGAGACCCAGAGTGCTCTGTCCTCACTGTAGATGCAGTGTGACCGGCTGCCTCATGCTTCTGCTGGAGACCTTCTGACTGAGAACCAAAGAAAACCTTTCCATCCTTGAGCTGTTTCTTGTTATATGTTTCATCACAGCAAAGAGAAATTTAACTAATATAGCCAATGTAGGTGAAAAGGGGCAGTTAAATGCAGTATAAAAGGCTTAGGGCAACTCAATGATACCTTGGTCAAGGAAAAAATAAAGAAAGAAATTAAAGACTTTTTAGAGTTTAATGAAAATGAAGCCACAACATACCCAAACTTATGGGACACAATGAAGGCAGTCCTAAGAGGAAAACTTATAGCCCTGATTGGCTCCAAGAAGAAACTAGACAGAGCATACACTAGCAGCCTGACGGCACACCTAGAAGCTCTAGAACTAAAGGAAGCAAATTCACCCAAGAGGAGTAGATGGCAGGAAATAATCAAACACAGGGCTGAAATCAACAAAGTAGAAACAAAAAGAACTATTCAAAGAATCAACGAAACCAGGAACTGGTTCTTTGAGGAAATCAACAAGATAGATAAACCCTTAGCCAGACTAACTAGAGGGCACAGGGATAGTATTCTAATTAACAAAATCAGAAATGAAAAAGGAGACATAACAACAGAACCTGAGGAAATATGAAACATCATCAGATCTTACTACAAAAGGCTCTACTCAATCATGCTGGAAAACCTGGATGAAATGGACAACTTCCTAGACAGATACCAGGTACCAAAGTTAAATCAATTTCAGATTAACAATCTAAAAAGTTCCATTTCCCCTAAAGAAATAGAAGCAGTCATCAATAGTCTCCCAACCAAAAAAAATCCCAGGACCAGATGGGATTAGTACAGAGTACTATCAGACCTTCAAAGAAGACCTAATTCCAACTCTGCTCAAACAATTCCACAAAATAGAAACAGAAGGCACTCTACCCAATTCATTCTATGAAGCCACAATTACTTTGATACCTACACAAAGATCCAACAAAGAAAGAACTTCAGACCAATTTCTCTTATGAATATCGATGCAAAAATACTCAATAAAATCATTGCAAAGTGAATCCAAGAACACATCAAAGCGATCATCCATCATGACCAAGTACGCTTCATCTCAGGGATGCAGGGATGTTTTAATATATGGAAATCCATCAACGTAAATCACTATATAAACAAACTCAAAAAAGCCACATGATCATCTCATTAGATGCTGCGAAAGCATTTGAAAAACTCCAGCACCCATTCATGATAAAAGTCTTGGAAAGATCAGGAATTCAAGGCCCTTACCTAAACATGATAAAAGCAATCTACAGCAAACCAGTAGCCAACATCAAACTATATGGAGAGAAACTTGAAACAATCCCACTAAAATCAGGTACTAGACAAGGCTGCCCACTTTCTCCCTACCTATTCAATATAGTACTTGAAGTCCTAGCCAGAGCAATTCGACAACAAAAGGAGATCAGGGGATACAAATTGGAAAGGAAGAAGTCAAAATATCACTATTTGCAAATGATATGATAGTATATATAAGTGACCCTAAAAATTCCACCAGAGAACTCCTAATCATGATAAAAAGCTTCAGTGCAGTAGCTGGATATAAAATTAACTCAACCAAATCATTAGCCTTTCTCTACACAAAGGATAATTGGGCTGAGAAAGAAATTAGGGAAACAACACACTTCACAATAGTCACAAACAATATATAATATCTGTGTGTGACTCTAACTAAGGAAGTGAAAGATCTGTATGACAAGAACTTCAAGTCTCTGAAGAAAGAAATTGAAGAAGATCTCAAGATGGAAAGATCTCCCATGTTCATGGATTGGCAGGATTAATATAGTCAAAATGGCTATCCTGCCGAAAGCAATCTACAGATTCAATGCAATCTCTGTTCAAAATTCCAACTCAATTCTTCACTGAGTTAGAAAGGGAAATTTGCAAATTCATCTGGAATAATAAAAAACCTAGGATAGCAAAAACTCTTCTCAACAATAAAAGAACCTCTGGTGGAATCACCATCCCTTACCTCAAGTTGTACTACAGAGCATTTGTGATAAAAACTTCATGGTACTTGTATAGTGATAGACAGCTCGATCAATGGAATAGAATTGAAGACCCAGAAATGAACACACACACCTATGGTGATTTGATCTTTGACAAGGGAGCTAAAAAACATCCAGTGGAAAAAAGACAGCATTTTTAACAAATGGTGCCAGCACAACTGGCAGTTATCATGTAAAAGAATGTGAATTAATCATTCTTATCTCCTTGCACAAAGCTCAAGTCTAATTGGATCAAAGAACTCAACATAAAACCAGAGAGACAGAAATTAATAGAGGAGAAACTGGTGAAAAGCTTTGAAGATATGGGAACAGGGGTAAAATTCCTAAACAGAACAGCAATGACCTGTGCTTTAAGATCAAGAATTGACAAATGAGACCTCATAAAATTGCAAAGCTTCTGTAAGGCAAAAGATACTGTCAATATGACAAAAAGACCACCAACAGATTGGGAAAGGATTTTTACCAACCCTAAATCTGATAGGGGACTAATATCCAATATATACAAAGAGATCAAGAAGCTGGACTCCAGAAATTCAAATAACCCCATTAAAAAATGGGGTACAGAGCTAAACAAAGATTCTCAACTGAGGAATACTGAAGGGCTGAGAAGCTTTTGGAAAAATGTTCAACACCCTTATTCATCAGGGAAATAAAAATCAAAACAACCTTGAGATTACACCTCACTCCAATCAGAATGGCTGAGATCAAAAATTCAGGTGACAGTAGATGCTGGCGAGGATATGAGGAAAGAGGAACTCTCCTCCATTGCTGGTGGGATTGCAAGCTGGTACAACCACTCTGGAAATCAGTCTGGAGGTTCCTCAGAAAATTGGACATAGTACTACTGGAAGATCCCACATGCTCCACTATGTTCATAGCAGCCTCATTTATTATAGCCAGAAGCTGGAAAGACCCCAGATGTTCCTCAACAGAGGAACTTACAAAATTCTTGGGCAGATGGATGTATCTGGAGGATATCATCCTTAGTGAGGTAACCCAATTACAAAACTCTCTTGATATGCACTCACTGATAAGTGGACATTAGCCCAGAAACTTAGAATACCCAAGATACAATTTGCAAAACACAAGAAAATCAAGAAGAACGAAGACCAAAGTGTGGATACTTCATTCCTCCTTAGAATAGGGAACAAAACACCCTTGCAAGGAGTTACAGAGACAAAGTTTGGAGCTAAGAAGAAAGGGTGGACCATCCAGAGACTACCCCACCAGGGGATCCATCCCATAATCAGCCACAAAACCCAGACACTATTGCATATGCCAGCAAGATTTTGCTGAAAGGACCCTGATAGTGCTATCTCTAGTGAGGCTGTGCCAGTGCCTTGCAAATACAGAGGTGGATGCTCACAGTCATCTATAGGATGGAACACAGGGCCCCCAATGGAGGAGGTATATAAAGTACCCAAGGAGCTGAAGGGTTCTGCAACCCTTCAGGTGGAACAACAATATGAACTAACCAGTACCTCCAGAGCTACTGTCTCTAGCTGCATATATAGCAGAAAATGGTCTAGTCGGCCATCATTGGGAAGAGAGGCCCCTTGGTATTGCAAACCTCAGTACAGGGAAACTCCAGGGCCAAGAATTGGGAGTGGGTGGGTAGAGGAGCAGGTCAGGAGGAGGGTATAGGGAACTTTTGGGATAGCATTTGAAATGTAAATAAAGAAAATACCTTATTTTAAAAAAGGCTTAGGGCAGAATGATTTTAGCATACTCATCATTTTGAACTTGTGTCAATGGACAAAACAGCATTTGCTCTAATGTTCAGTTGTTATTTTTTTAAGGTTTATCTATTTTTAATTTGTGTGTATGCACTCATGCATGTGTTTGACATGCATGTATATATGTTTACCACCTGTGTGCCTGGAGCCCTTGAAAGTCATCAGAGGGTGCCAGATCTCCTGGAGTTATAGATAGCGGCAAACTGCCATATGGGGACCTGAGTACTATGCAGAAGAAGCAAGGGCTCAAAATCAGCCCTCAACTGTGCATTTTAGAGAATTATGGGTGATAGTTTTTCTGCCTATATCCCCTTTCCCCCTTGCTATTTTCTTCTCTCCTTCTATTCAAAATTGAACTCTGAGTCTGGCACATTCTAGATACCTATTCTACTATTGGGTTTTATTTTCAGTCCTGTAATATTCCAACCCATCCACACATAATTCACTGATGTCAGGTTTTTACAGAACAACGCTATTCAGGGTTTATCTATAAGCTACAATGTCTCTTTCCTAGATTACCCTTACAGTGCCTGAAATGGTCTATCTTTTCCTCTGTCACTCCCAGTTTATCTATCCATCAGCAGGCAGAGCCATGCTTTGGAAAGTGCGAATATGATATATGCTCCATTCCTCTCAATTTTTCAGTAGATTCTCATCCTACAGAAAGAGTTCACGCCATGGCTCACACAGAGTCTAGTCTGAGCCTGTTGGCCTCTCTGGTCTCACACATTGTTTTGTGTTGTGTTGTTGTTGTTCTGCTCTGTGAATTCAATTTCGTGGCCTTCATGTTTGTTGCAGTTACTAGGAAGGCCACCTGTCTGATATCTGAACTTTGACCTGTGGAAAGTTGCAACCTCTTCTTCAGAACAGAAAGAGGATTTGTGCATCTTTACAGTAAAGTGGAGTCTAGTAGGACCATGGCAGCTGGAATACTGGTTGGGTCAGCTCAGGTCCTCTTACTGTCTGCTGTGCTGTGGCCATTATTTTGTATGACCCTGCTCTGTTTCCACAGAGACACAGGCAAATGTTGCCTGTCCAGAAAGGCCTTTTGAGAATTCTTTTTTGTGTCATTGTAATCTTTTCCTCTTTTTCTGATTATCCTGTCCCCATCTGAGTGGTCACTGCTGGCTGTGTCTTCTGCCACTAATACTCTGTGCTCTACTGAATCCCCAAGACTCAGTTATCAGAAAGTGCTCTTTCATACCTGTGGAGAGCATAGTGATGGTACCGCAGATAATAGAATTTCTAAATCTATTGAAACTTTAAACAGCTTGGAAAAAAAAAATAAAATGTATTAGTGTGAATGATATCAGAGGACTAAAAGTGACAAAATTTTGTTCTCTAAGAGAGTTCTGTGAGAAAACACCCGAGAAAATATGGACTTATAATAACAAGATAAACAGTTAAAAGTATGTACAATCTTTCCCCTTATAACTTTGCAGATAGCCTACCCAGTGTCTAATACTGCTCTACTGATAAGACAGTATCTAAAGAACAAAAGGATTTTTTTTTACCAGCCTTTGACATTGGAAGCAATTATAGAAGTTAACTTTCTTTACTGGAAGGAATTTCTTAGAATATGCACATTTCAATTCTATACATGAATTTAATTTATCAATTTATTATCAATTTAACAACACTTATTATAGCTCTGTCCTAAGGATCTTCTCTAATACTCCCTGCTGCCTTCATCTTTAGTGTGCTGGGTCTCCTTGTACATTGTATCTAGAATCAAGTACAGTCCTCCCTTGAGTATTGACTACAAAGGGAAAACATCTTTCTGTGTATCTTAGTGTATGCTCACAACGAACACAGAAACCAAAGCATTTAACTCGTGTAACCATGACCATACACACTTACCCAAGGAGAAACCTGGTATGTACCATGTTGATTTGGTTGTAAGCATATATTCTCGACAAGGTTCCTTGGCAATCTGCTATCTACATCTTTACTATGATGAGTACCTGTTTTCCCTTGATTTTGTGTTAGTATCACACATAAAAAAAAGAAGTACCTACCCACATCCAGAGGGTATAACATCTAACAACAATTATTTTGATGTTCATTTTAGTTTTGATATGATCTGTGCCCTCTAAAACTCAGGTTGGAGTTTATTTACCATTGTGAGACATTTAACCAATCTATTATTTTTAGAGTGGGAACTTTATGAAGTGTTTTGGACTAAATAAAATTCTAGAGTAGAATCAACCACATGAAAGACTCATGGGATTTGAAAAGAAGAATGGAAAGCACAGACAAAATAAACATCATGCCCACACTTTTTTAACTGTCATGTGTGCCTGCACCACTTTAAGACTGCCAAGAGGAAGGCCATTATCAGATGCAACCTCCCTCAAACCTGGATCTCCAGAACCATGGTCACAAATTCACCTGCTTTGGTCAGATGTATTTGGTCTGTGGGACCAAATACAACAGCAAATAAAAAGCAGGATATCACTTGCCCTTGTATCAGGCCATTGTGAGAAAGATGATTCATCAGAATTGATGGTAGCCCATCTTTTCATTCCTTTCATTTGGGCTTCATAGTCCCAGCAGTAAGAGACAGGACTGTATAATTGAATTTGCTTTTATCTGCTTTTTGTCAAGATGCCCTGACCCTTGGAAATCACTGCTTTCATGTTTAGTCCTTAAAATTGTTTGGCTACAATTTGTCCAGGGGTTGCTCACCAGCCGCTGGATGTCATCCCCCATTTTTACCCTTTCTTATTTGGAGATGAGATAAAGGCATATCTTCCTTTCAAGGGGCTATCAAAGACTATTCAGGAATCCTGAGTAACATCTGCATGCTATTTGAGAGCTTGAGATCTCAGGCCTGAAGTCCTTTAAAGCAAGGAAACATTGTTAGATCTTTACTTTTCTTGGCAACTGTGTTACTCTAATTTACTTACTCAGCTTTCAACATAGAGAAGACTTTGTACTTTGGGCGGAGGATACATTTTTGTTCACAGGACTTCACAATTAAGAGGAGAGACAGAGATATTGGATGTCTCAACGTAATAAAATCTCATAACACTCAGGGGCGTTATGGGAGCTATCGGGTACAGTAGATCTGTATTTTAGAAGGATCCTTCAGGCCATGGTGAAGAATGAGGATTTTTTCACACTAGAATATGTAGGAGTCAATAGGGAATCCATTTAAAAAGCAGTTTTTGGCATAGTCCATCTGCAGAGAGAGCTTGGGATCTCCTCAGGTGGGATGAGTGTTGGTTGTTCATGCACGACACTGTAAAAGCAAGGCTTCATACAGTTCACTAGAGGACAAGAAAGGCAGAGGCCAAGAGTTGACTTGGAACACTTAGATGGAATCTTAAAGGGAAATGACAGTACAAGCCACAGAAAATTTGCTTCATTCTTCAAAACACATAGATTAAGTTTCTTTGAGAAAGGTAATTATATTAAATATGTTTGGGGTATATATATATATATATATATATATATATATATATATATATATATATAGTAGAAAAGAGGAGTGGTGACATATGCTCCAATCTTACGTTTAACAGCTTCCCTCAGTTACCTGATTGGTGGCACAGATGGGTGGTGGTTATGGGGTGAATTGTGTTACCATTGAGATTACTATGTTTAAGTCCCAAATCTTACACCTACATACACACACACACACACACACACACACACACACACACACACACACAGAGAGAGAGAGAGAGAGAGAGAGAGAGAGAGAGAGAGAGAGAGAGAGAGAGACTTTTATATACTGGGCCTAAAATCCAGTTGATTAGCATATTTATAAAAAGGGGCATTTGAATTTGAATACAGGTGCAAACATAGAAAAGTCACATCTTACCAAAACTCTAATGATAAGCAAGAGTGCATAGGGCACATGAAAATCCTCTTCTGGTACCTCTAGAGGGAATTCTGCTAGAGGCTCACCTGAGTGTTAGATCTCTAGCAGCCACAGCTGTGAAGAAATAAATTCTGTAGTTTCTGGCACATTGACAGAGTAACAAGCTCATACACAATTCTACATCTTCAAGTTTGATGTAATATTTTCTCTTCAAAAATGTCCTATAGAAAATCTTGGCAACATGTGTTGCTGCTTCTTTTCATTATTCTTTTGCTTTGGTCTTTAACTCAGGCTTTCCTTTTCATGACACCTCCTTTGTTATTTAGTTAAACTTCTTATGCAGATTTTTTTTTACTAACTAGTTCAACTCAAAGACACAACCCTCCATATTTAGCAGCCCTGGGTTAAGTTATTTGGGGACTTAGGGGACATGATGGCTGTTGATCTCCTTTACCTCAGCATCAAGTAGTCAATTGACAACTCTTCACTTTCGAACTGCAGAAGATTATTCTAACAAAGCATGTTAATTGCCTATGGCAGTCAAGCAACAACAGCAGGAAGTCCACAGAAAAATTTGTCTCACTATAAAATAATACCACTTTTATAGTGTTTCATGAACAAGAACTGTGGCTTTTACTTCACAATTTACTTAATGAACAATTTACTCCTTTACTGTTTAAATTAAGCAAGGATTTCTTCTCAGTTTCTTTTTAAAAAACCAACTACACTTGGCATTCTTAAAACAAGAGGCTTTGAATAGGATGGAGCTAATCAGCTTTATGAAGAGAAACAGGAGGTGTGGTGGTGTTGTATTCCTGGTAGAAGTATGCTTCTTTGCTTTCCATACAGTGACAGAAGATTGGTAAAGATCTTGAAGTGGTCATTTATCTCATCATAGTTTCTTCATCTACAAAACAGAACATACTCTGCTTCTTGGGCATAGAATATAAATGAAATGACAACTTTGTCATTGCATGGTATATGGCTTTCATGAAACACTTTGTATTCCTGGAAGGATATGCTTCAACAACAATAGCAGATTCACTTATTAGCTACATGAGATATCCTGGGAACTGCAAAATGCCTGCATTCTTTTAATCCTATCAACCTACTATACGGGTGTCATTAAATTCCTGCTTTATAGATTAGAATAGAAGACCAGACAAATCACTTCATTTTTCTCAATGTCAACTGACCAGGAAGAATCAGGTCTATGACTAAGACTCCCATCACTCTGCTCTGCAAAGATCTCAAAATCATGGACCCCCATCCTGCCTTGCTCACTTGATAGTCTATGCACACATGACTGATGACACCCTTCATGTTGGATTTACTCTGGTTGACAATGCTGGAAGTGAAGCAGCAAAAAGCAATTGGTGTTGCGTATCAGTTTGGATGACAATGGACATAGGACCTTCACTGAATGACTCTCTGCATCAGTGTGTCTTATGTTGGACTCCAGATATTTGTTTTTAAGTATGCTTTGGGTGATTGTCTTGACTTTAATAAGCATTACTTCCCACACTATATTCAATGACACAGTAGCTGAAAGAAACAAGGAAATTATCTTTGGAGGGAAAAGGCAACTAGCTACCAACTTTCTGGAAGAAAACAGGTCTAATTGGCATTCTTTTCTTTTCATCACAATTAAAAATCTAGAGGAAGGAGCTTTTGATGTTCTTCTGTGCCAAGTACCTAGCTAACTTTGAAGATGTCTGAATGACCTTCCTCAAACATGCTGCGATTAATGGAACAGGAAACATGTTGGCTGAGCTATGAAAAGTTTGCTTAGAGAAGGAGCAAATGTAAAAAGAACAAGGGAAAGCTTTACAAGCTGTGATTCATTATTAATCCCACCCTTGTAATTCACAACAAATTGACTAATAGCCTGCTTCCCTATCTTCCTCTCACCACCAAATTACTGCATGTAGTGGATTACAAACTTGACTAGGAGAAGCAGCAATACTCCATTCATATTTATAAATGTCATAATGTGCATATTACCAATCTATTTGGAAAATCAGCCCAAGTAATTAAAGAGAATTGAGGAATTATAATGATGAAAGTATCAGAAAAATTGTTCATGGAGTTATCAACACTGTTTTATTCCTACTTTTACATTTAAATGGCTTAATTTAGTAAAGGTGGCACTTTTAAAAGTTCTTGGTTTAGAAAAATTACTATTATGTAATAAACAGTCATTTTTCAGAGAAGAAACTTACATCATTGGTTTTTCTACGAAGTAGTGAAAGTGTTTACTTCCAACAATTTTCACTATCATTTCCGGCATTGGCACTGAACTTTGAGAGGTCTTCCAAGGTGAAGACATGGTCCTTCTCCAAATCTTGTCAGATCCTTAGAGAAGGAAAATAAACCAGTCCAAGTAGTTATAGATTTATCATCAACAATAACACCAAGACCTCCTGGTACCATTCTTTTGGAGGGATTACATAGACTACATTAGTATAGATTAAAGTTATTTGAAAAAGATCAAGAACAGTATGACCATAACATCCCATGATTTTTCCTAAAAGCAGAAGATAAAATTCTTATGTGAAGAGTATAGCATCCTTGTTCTTTGAGAAGTCAAAACTACAAGTCTGAAAATCCTTGTTAAAATAGCTCCCCTCCATCTTTTCCAAATAATTTAGCTGCTTTATTACAGCTAGTCCTTATCCAGTTTAGACATAAGCAATTGATTCTAAATGCTTTTTGGAGAGGTCTCACTTTCTCACTAGGGAGTGGGTGGTAGAAGCCACTATTCTATGTACAACTTGTGTTACATATGCTTCTCTTCTATTAAATCATAGGGACTAGGAAGATTGGGTAGAAAGGGTGTCACCCTATACTCATTTAACACTCCCAATAAAATTACCTATTACATCCTTAAAATTACATTCATTTCTTGTGTGTGTGTGTGTGTGTGTGTGCGCGCGCGCGCACGCGCGCGCGCACACACACACACACACAAACACACACACACACACACACACATGAGCACGTGCATGCGTGTGTATGTAATTAAGAGAAAAACCTGCTGCAATCAGTTTTCTGCTTCCCCAAAGTGTGTTCCAGGAAGGATTCTCAGGTTGAAAGGCTAAACCATCTCCACAGCCAGGGTGAGAGATACCCTTAATAACCATGACCAGTCTTGCTTTACCAGTAAGGGAAGTGGTATACGTAGCTAGATCTCAAAATCTGAGAAGGGCTGAAAAGCAAGCACGCTTAGTCCTTGGGAGACTACATCTTTCTGACTTCAGGGCCTAGGATGGGACTGTCTTGAGGCCAGAGAAGAAAGCCAGGCTTTAGTAGAACACGAAGAATGGATACTCAGCTCTTATACTCCTTTTCCCCATTTGTGAATTCAAGAGTGATTCCTGTTACGCTCAGAGACTTTCTGTGAATGCAGAGTACAAAGTGATTGAAGAAGCATTGTATATCAAAAAAGGGATACATTCTCTCCAGTCTGTACCCAGAGCTTCCCTCTCTGCAAAGGAAAACCAGCTTGAGATAACTCCTGGGTGTTTAATCTGGAGGGAGGCTAGGTGAACCTGACTGAGTTGGAGAGGTCTTTAGAACTTACTCTTTTTTAAACACTGGTTTTACAGATGGGAAATCAAACTCCACAGAGGGTATGCTGCCTCACCAAAGAATTCCAAGTTGGAGGGGGAAGGAGAAGGCAGAGGTCTTTCCAGTGTTCTGTTCTGATAGCTACAGCAGGGACCTTCCCATGATTTCAGTTCACTTAGTGTGGACAGCACTAACACCCCAGAAGAGACCTCATCCTGCCCACCACAGGCTCTTTGAAGCTATAGGTGTGGAAAGCCAACCACGGATTTGAGACCATCTTGTCCTACTTGCCCCGCAGTGGGGCATGAGCCTTGAGACCATCCCCAGGAGGGATCAGAGGAGCAAGCAGTCTTACCGCCAAAGTAACACTTCCTACTCAGGGAGTTCAGAAGCTTCTGACTGCTTCAGTCTGAAAAGCAGCCCAGAACGCTGGGTGTGGAGCTCAGGAATCCAGCCAATCACAGAGCCGGCTCGCTGTTGGGTCATTGCAACCCTGTCGCTAAGGACGCAGAAGTTGTTGCTGGGCAGGAACTAGATTTCCCCTCATCTCTAGTAGCAGAAGGTCTTAAGGTCTGAGGGGAAAGGCCAGGTGCCTCAGGGCGTGGCTGCTGACTAGAGGGAGTTGTGTGTTTTGAGTTCTGTGCTGAAGGATCCCTCTGCCTTTCCAGAAGTCAGTTTTGCTCACCTGCAGGCTGCCTCGCTCTTCTATTAAGACCTCCTTCTACTTTTTACAACTGGGTGGGTGGGTGGGGGAACACCCTCATAGAAGCAGGGGGAGGGGAGGACTTCGGGGGAAGGGCCGGAAAGGGGATAACATTTGAAATAAAGAGTATATCTAAAACAAAACAAAACAAAACAAAACAAAACAAAACAAAACAAAACACTTGTTAGAACTGGAATCTTTAGGCTAACCCACACTTCTAAATGAATGGCTTTAGGTAAACATCATCTTTGCTCCAGGAATGCTTCCTGCTGTAGATTGGCGGAAAAGGAGAACAAACAAAAACATGATTTTGCTGACATTAAATGAGAATAAACCACTTATTGATGTTGTAACTGAGTTGATAGAGTGTTTACCTAGCATCTGGATTCTAGATCTGGATTCAGTCCGGAGTATAAAGACCTGGGCTTGATCCTCCACTCCACATGATACTGGTGTAATGGTGAGTGGCTATAGGTCAAGCACTCAGGGGACAGGACCAGAAGTCAAAGGTCATTCCTGACCACTGATTCCAGGTCAGCCTGGGCTACATGAGATTTTGTTACAAAATAAATAAAAGTAAAGAAACAAAATAATAGAACTCTAGAAATAACCTTCTATGTCATCTATATGCCAGATGCCTTATTTGAACTAGAAAAGTATCTATTATTGACAATTGCCAACTAAGTGTTTTACTTTTTTTTAATGTTTTTTATTAGATATTTTTTTATTTACATTTCAAATGCTATCCCAAAAGTTCCCTATACCCTCCCCCCACCCAGCTCCCCTACCCGCCCACTCCCACTACTTGGCCCTGGCATTCTCCTGTATTGGGGCATATAAAGTTTGTAAGACCAAGGGGCCTCTCTTCCCAATGATGGCTGACCAGGCCATCTTCTGCTACATATGCATCTAGAGACACAAGCTCTGGGGGTACTGGTTAGTTCATATTGTTGTTCCACCTAAAGGGTTGTAGACCCCTTCAGATCTTTGGGTAATTTCTCTAGCTCATCCATTGGGGGCCCTGTGTTCCATCCTATAGATAACTATGAGCATCCCCTTCTGTATTTGCCAGGCCCTGGCATAGCCTCACTCAAAATAGTTATATCAGGGTCCTTTGGGCAAAATCTTGCTGGTATATGCAATAGTGTCTGGGAATGGTGGCTGATTATGGGATGGATCCCCAGGTGGGGTAGTCTCTGGATGGTCCATCCTTTGTCTTAGCTCTAATCTTTGTCTCTGTAACTCCTTTCATGGGTGTTTTGTTCTCTACTCTAAGATAGAATGATGTATTGATACATTGGTCTTTTTGGATACAGAAAATGTGATACATTTACACAATGGAGTACTACTCAGCTATTAAAAACAATGAATTTATGAAATTCTTGGGCAAATGGATATATCTGGAGGATATCATCTTTAGTGAGGTAACCCAATCACAAAAGAAGTCACTTGATATGCACTCACTGATAAGTGGATATTAGCCCAGAAACTTAGAATACCCAAGATACAATTTGCAAAACACAAGAAAATCAAGTGTTTTACTTTTATTTTAAAGGGAAAGAAAGTAAAGTTTAGATATTGAGAAATTACCAAGAGCCCAGGAAGCAAGTGGAAGAACTCACCTATCTCAGAGACTCTCCTTTCCTCTTGTCTCAAATATCTCTTCAGATCTAGAGGACCATGGTTTGCATATTCTATTCTCAATTCTGATCTCTCAATTCCTGCTTAAATCCTATTATTTTTGGGTGAACAAGTTCCTAGGGTGAAGGTTCTGAACCTTTCTAATGCATCAAAACCTTATTACACTCCTCATGTGGTGACACTCTCTGCAACCATAGAATTATGCCTTTACTACTTCATAACTCCAAGTTTGCTACTATTATGAATTCTAATGTAAATTTTTCATATACAGGATATCTGATATTTGATCCCTGTGAAAAGGTCACTTGAACTCAAGGGGGTCTTGAACCATAGGTTGAAAATAACTGCTCTAATGACTAGTGAACCCAGTGCAGTTTAATTTTACTCAGTACAACTCAGTATATCCATCCTCTTGGATAACTTTTTCATCCAACTCAGATTTCTAGGTTCTCTGTACTGTGTTTACAGACTATAAATGTGAGTAGTAACACTTGAAGTTGACTCCAGAATGATATCATTGTTCCAGCTCCAACATCCAAGGACCCCTGACTTTGCTGTTTGCAATTTTGCTGCAGCCTCTGCTGCCAGTTGTAGGCAGAGAAGGATGGCCTTGATTCAGTGCATCCCTCTCTGGGTGGCAAGAGACACAGACACACATCATGATACTGAGTGCCATGGGAGTAAGAGGAAAGGGCAACTCCCTCTCCCTCCTGCAGCTTTCTTTTCACACAGCCTTCCAAAGGCCCAGCTCTGAAAGGGTCTCCCTTCTACTAATGTCTTACAGATCGTCAGCCCCAGAGACCCATGATTTTCAGATTCTGTTCTCAGGATAGACTTCTCTCTCTCTCCAGACTCTGAAGTTTTGGTTTGCACAAACCTCTAGGGAGTAGAGCACCCACTGGAATTAGAGTCATTCAGTATAATTTCCCAGCTTACTGGATAAGTTTTGCATCCTACCCTTTCTCTAAGATGCTTTTTTTTTTTTAACCCATTCCAAGTAATCTTTGTGAGGTTGTCAGTTATATTATTCCTCCAACACTACATCTTCCTAGAACTAATCAGACTATTGATCAACAGGCTATGGAAATCAAAGAGGCTGGTCACTGGCGGAGCTACCAGTGGGCATTGGTGTTGAAATTCCTACTGCATGTTATATCTGCAGATTCAGTCAGGAAAGCTGGCTAACAGAGAGAGGCAGAGCCGAAAATGTTCCAAGTACAAAGCAGAGGGCAGTACAGAGCCTGGATCCTGATGGGGTTTAGTGATTTAAGACACAGGTGTAAACAATTGCCCTTTTGCTGACAATATTTCAAGATGGTCCATCATTAATATTTACCCCTAAAATCTCTATTGATTTTCCTGAAAGTTCAGATTCTTCTTAATATGTAGATGTGGGGCACAGTTAATCCATTGGATGTAAACTCTTATAATTCCAAGTAAACTTTAAAGGAACCATAAATTATGTCCTCTGACTTTTGCTTGACTGTAGGTTTAACAATGGCCAACTTCAACTAATGACCTTCACAGGATTTATTCAGCCCTGAAACCACCTTGATGTTTTTTAGATGAAATATGATATGTTTTCCAAAACCAAGGGGACTTCTCCTTTGCCACTTCTGAACCCAAGAGCTGCCATCTAATTAGTCCATTAAGTGGAGACAACTAATAAAGGCTGTTTCAGGGTTGCACCCCAGGCACCTGTAAACATCCTCAAACACATAATAGGTTGACAATAGACTATGCATTTACTTGTAACAGTGAAAATAACACAGGGAATATTTATTATGTGCTAGAAACTGTTAAAAGTTTTACCATCAACACTCCATGTAACAGTCATAACAACTTTACAAGGACTATTTATTCTCTTGTTTTAGAGAAGAAGCTGAGCTTAGCAAAGACACCTTGCTTGTGGAAATGTAGGAGGGAAGTCAGGAATGTAAGGAAAGCCTAGGTGTGCCTGATGCCAGGAATAGTCAGCCTTTAACCACAACCCCTTTGTGGAGTCTAGTTGTTGTCATTATAATCCTGAGTGTTAGTGTGTTCCTATTGCCATTGTAATCATCAGCAGCATTCCTGTTGGTGGTCTTCTGAGGCTTCGATCTCTTCCAGCATTGCAGGAGATACAGCGATTCTGAAACAGGACTGTGAATTTTCATCTCTCACTCTGCTTTATGAAATGACATAACCAAGAAACACCTCCCCTGTGGTTTATATTAAACCAGGCAAAACAAGAGGCTCTGCAGTAAATGTCTCCCTAAGATTAAATACTGTGGTTAAAACCACCTTCCCTGGATTCAGCAGCTTTAGATTACGACTCACCAGAGAAAGATTCCACAGAAACGTCTCCTTCCAATAGTCAGCTCTCTCTTCCCCCCCCACCCCCAAAGAAAGATGAATTGCTGTAATAAGAAAACGAAAGAGTGCCCCCTTCCCAAATGTCAGGATGTTCCATTACCATCAAACAGGGGAGGGAAGGGAAAAATGGGTTCCAATGCTTTTCTTTGGTTCATATAACTCAAAGTAGAATGAGTTTATAAACAGGAAGAAAAAAAACCCAGCTCTTTGAACAGCTTAATCATAGATCTATAAAAATGAGGCATTTTGTAGTGAAGTCCCTGACCAACAGGGAAGACATCAATACCAAGTTGCACTGCAAAAAAATTGTGGATGTGCTGTTTAGTTCCTTTCTTTACTCCTTCCCTGTTTTCTCCCTTTCCCTTTTCTTTATCCTCTTTCCCAGAGGAAAGGGACATCAGCTGATAGGACAAAGCAAAGCAGTCTTGTTTTAGAACAGAACAGAGAATAGTTAACCCCATTCCTCCTCTAAGTGCTCTCTCAACTCTGAAAGAAAACGGTAGCATGCTAACTAGATGCACAAAATTTGGATACTGCAGTACCAAAGAGTCACAGAATGAGTAAATTCAGTAATGGGAATATGTCCTTGCCCAAGTCTGGAGGCCAGCAGTCCATGTGGGCAAGGCTGGTTCTCTCAGTACAAAGTGCCTCTTAGTTAGCTACTGACAGTTTGCTGGCCATGCTGGCATTTCCATTTCCTTTTTAAAAAATTAGATATTTTCTTTATTTACATTTCAAATGCTATCTCGAAAGTTCCCTATACCCTCCCCCTGCCCTGCTCTCCTACCTGCCCACTCCCACTTCTTGGCCCTGGCATTCCCCTGTACTGGGGCATATAAAGTTTGTAAGACCAAGGGGCTTCTCTTCCCAATGATAGCCGACCAGGCCATCTTCTGCTACATATGCATTTAGAGACACTAGCTCTGGAGGTACTGGTTAGCTCATATTGTTGTTCCACCTAAAGGCTTGTAGATCCCTTCAGCTCTTTGGGTAATTTCTCTAGCTCCTCCATTGGGGGCCCTGTGTTCCATCCTATAGATGATTCTGAGCATTTGGCAGCACATATACTAAAATTGGAGCAATACAGAGAAGATTAGCATGGCAACTGTGCAAGGATGAAACACAAATTTGTGAAGCATTCCATATTTTTTTGTCATTCCCTGGTGGTCTAGTGGCAAGGATTTGGAATTTCCTTCTTGACTTGTAGATAAACTTACAGATCATAAGATGCTCTTCTTTTTTATATGTGTGAGTCCTCATCTTTCCTCTTTACAAGGATAGTGGATTAGGCTTTAATCACCCTGTGATTTCGTCTTCTCCTGTGTTACTATCCTTTTTCTGTACAATATCACAAGGGGAAATACTGAAGGTTAGGTTAGTGCTTGTATTGACAGATACAGGGACACACCAATCAACCTTGAACAAGCTCAGAGGCCTGATTTGCACTTAGCAGGGTTCTGTTACTACTTCACACAAACTACCTTTGCTCTTCTGTGATCTGATTTCTCGGATAATACTAATTACATAAATATGAGGACAAGATGTTTAAAAGACTCTAAGAAAACTGTTGGTACATGTGCAAGGTTGCTGTCATTATATTTGCCTCCTGGACGTTCTTTATTAAGGCCTTTTTGTTTGGCTCCTAAGCCCTTATGTCTATGTATAGTATTTCTCTTCTTACTCAATTACTGGCACATGCAGTCACATGTTACCAGGGATGGCTGCATTCCTTTGCGGACTCTGTTTGCTGAAAAACTGCAAAGCTTCCTCGTGCCTCAGTTCCTGGCTGGTAAGATTAGTTAAGATGTGATTCTGTGTGAAAATGCGCCACAATGTCTCATGAACTGACTGACCCACTCTACTCAGTGAACCAGCAGTTTTAATAAAAATGCTTTTCCCCATCATAATTACGGCTTTAGTAATTTACCCTTGCTCAGCAGCATTTTACTTTTCTTAAAAAATAATTAAACTTTCTCTATAGCAATTTCATCCATTCATCCATGCATGAGATGTCATTGTGATCACACTCTTTTCCTACTTTTTCTTAACCCCCTCCCATCCTAATCAGACTCCCAACAACCAATCCATTTTGCAAATTCACAAGTTTCTGTTGTGTTTTGTTTTACCTACCTAGCTTTGGCCAACTAGTCTATCTCCTATAAACTATTTTTTCAAATAGAAATTACTTTTATTAGTAGAGGCAGGTTCTCACTGTGTAGCCCTGGCTGGTTTGGAACTCACTATTTAGACCTGGCTTGAACTCACAGAGATTTGCCTACCGCAGCCTCCCAGGTGTGATTGCTGCAATTCAAGGCAGACACAACTACACCTAGTTATATAACTTACATTTTTAAGCAAGATACTAGGTGTCCATGTGACTTTTTCATATACCATTTGTTTGAACCTTTAGAGTAAAAATTAATGTAGCCAGCATAGATCCAAGACCATCAAAACCAATCAACTTTTTTTTTTTTAATTAGAAAAAGATATATAATGCAGAATCAGATAAAACTGTTGCTTGAACCTTTAGTCAGGGGTTCTATGGTTTGGAAGTATAAGTCTAATGAACCTTGCAAGAGGTTGAATAACTTTCCCATGGTCCTGCTAACTGTAAGTAGTACAACCATGATGCAGATTCATCTCCACTGAACTGGATAGCTTATACTTCCTCCTCAGAGCAATATGTTTGTAAAGTATAAAGCGCAGTAATAGAGGCAGAGGAGAAGGAACAAGAAAATCCCAGGAATTAACTCCACAACTGACAGCTTTTCCTCTGCCGTGGATTGTCAGGAAAGTTACTTGCTTTTATGTTTTAAAATATTTAAACAGAATCAGTACTTAGACTGAACACACTCCTCTACCCCTTCACAGGTTGAACAGTCCCCTTCCTCTCCAGGTGATAGTCTTAGGAACTGAGGTTCTGGAGAAAGAGCTGGTGGCTCTACAGGCCTAAATGACTGTAACTCAGAACAAGTCTGAGCTCTGATTCTGAGGCCAGAAGCCGGTGGGGCTCTGCCACACCCATGGCCATTTGTAGTTAATATTCTAACCTGCCAATAATGAACTTTAGCCATTATTCCTTCATTGTTTTATAAAACAACATTTGTTACTGTAAACCAATATTTATCAAGTAAAGATACTCTCTGGAAAGTTTTGTATAGTCTTGTCCACACTGAAGGAAAGAGTTACATGGAGGAATTAAACACTTTGTACAAGACGGCAGTTGTACTGACTCCTCTTTGTGTTTCCATTGTCTTGACCTCCCTGGGAAGACAAGGTACACAGGTAACGCATGGCCATTGGACATCATGAGTATGGGTGTATTTTATATCCTCTATGATGGTACCTGTATTTGTCAGTTGAAGTTTCTTACTGCAGTCTGGGCATCATACTTGATTCATGAATACTTGGGAAGAGCAAGAAAGCTGGATCTATTTCCTAATACTACTTCAGGGTCTGAAGGAAGGACATGTGTGTCCTTTTCAATACCTAAAATCCCTATCACTCATCAACAAGCATAACTTTCTGTGGAAGAAACAGAATGTGGTCCAGAAAAGGGATGTCTCTTGATAGCACTTCCAAGTAGTCTGAGTTGACTTTTGTGATGAAATTTACTGGTAAAGAAAGACCTATCAAACATATAGTGACCATAATTTTAAGACATTATAATGAATTGTTGAGGATACAGTTGTGAATCAAACTTTAGTACCCCTCTCTAGGTAGGACAAATAAAAACATATCTACAAATAAATATTATATGCCATGTTAAATAAGAAATGGGCACAAGAAATAAATAATAAAAATGTGAAGACAAGAAAATTGCTTCAAAACAATGGCACAACGGAAAATTTTATTGAGTTAATATATAAGCTGTCTTTAAAAAGTAGTAATTGCTAGTTAAAAAGAAAAGAGAAAATAAATCAGAGGGAGTAACAAAACAAAAAAGTGTGATATGGTTAAGGAACACTCTGTGTTCATCTGGAGAACTGGGAAGGGAATTGACTATTCTGAATATTATATTATAATGTATATATTTGTTTTAATTAGGGCAGAAATATATGTATATTTCATATGTGAGTGAAATAATCTATTGTGTTATTCAGAACAAAACAAATCTCATATGCTAAGATTTATTACCTACATCTCAGTGCTTATAGAGATGACAGTCAAGCCTGCAAGTTAGCTCAGCACATAAAGGTCTGATGAACATAGTTCAATCTCTTGGAACCACATGGTGAAGGAGAGAACAAGTTTCCAGAAATCCTCTGAATTACACACACACACACACACACACACACACACACACACACACACACACACACTGAATATAATAGGAAAAGTGAATGAAAGTCAAGTTTTCATTCACACAATGTGTAGACATTTCTGTAGGACAGAATTTACTTGATGTGTTGGTTCAAATATCTGGTCCAAGTAGATTATGCAGCATCTTCTCTCATGTTCCCATGATATCTGTAAAAAGAGAAAAAAATTGTTGAAGACTTATGTAACTTAAGAAAATTTGTTTGTTTTATAAAAAAAAACAAAAAAACAAAAAAAACATATGTACTATTTCTGCTTGCAGAACAATGGTTAAAGTAAGTGAAACTTGCCTCCCTAATGACAGAAGACAGAAGTTGATAAGTAGTTTTGCATGTAGCTGGAAAGAGAAGTGTTTAATGATGAGTTTCCTTGTCTATAGTACTCCACTTATATACAATTCGCTATGGTTCTGAACAAGTTTGTGTTTGCAAACAGAATGTAGATATGCAAGATTTCTAAGAGGCTCTTAATAGGATTTTTCTATCTGCATTTACTACTTTCAAATAAAGGAAATGTTGTTTACTGTTTATATCTACTCACAGCACATATTGAAAGAAAGTTAGCTACTTATATCTGCATTCTTCCTGTTATTATCTCTAGAGGGGTGTGAATTGATGTGCATTGCATGTGATGTGGGCTTTGCTGACACACAGCTGACATCTCCTTTGGATTCAGCTGCAAGCTTCATCCCTAACCATGAGCTTCTTTGTCACAGCAGGCTGCATGACAAGACAGTGCTTGGAAAATAAAGTCCTTGTGTACAATGTGGACATATATTCATATGTACATAGCCTCTGCTGTCTGATAGTTTGCTATATTACTTCAAAATACTTTGATTTTCTAGTTGATAAAACAGAGTTGACATGCTTTAACCAATTGGCAGGCAAAATGAAAAGAGAAAATAAAACAAAGCTACTTTGGGGTCGGAAAAGATGACCTAGGAATCTAATTCTATGAACTAACTGTATTGTGAACTTGAGTGTCATTTTTGTAAATTGTCATTGATAACAATAGCTTTGTTGTATAACGTGTTATGTAAAGTTGAGAATCTGGTGTGTGCCAAGTGTTTTACATGTTTGACCTTCTTGTATACATGCTTTACCCATTCTCTCTCTTCCCTCCAATCCTTTCCTTCTTCTCTCTTTCCATCCCTGATGGTGGTGGTAATGCCTTGTGTTCTTGGCAAAATTCAAAGGACTGACATAAGGATTTTAAAATATTTGCAAAAGTAGCAAGAAAAGTTTATGTAAAAGAAAAGAAAGACTACAGGTCAGATATACACTGTCAAGATTGACAGTTGGGCCACCTGAATGAAGCTCTTCAAAGATCCTAATTATTATTTTTAACTCATTTTGGGGGGGGGGATTCAAGAGGATGAGTTTGTGTAATAGAAGAGGTCAAATTATCATTTTCTATAGTGCATGTCCTTCCCATAATGCATCTGATTATATTCATATGCATACTCAATTATTCATAGCTGTAAGATGGTAAATGGGAGGTGTCTGTAAATGGAATTATAAATTCTTGCTTGCCCATATAAAAGACACACTGTCCACGTATTTTTATATATAAATTGTAAGCCTAGATCAGACAGATTTTGGAGCTATTCTAACTAACATTCCAACAATATGCCCCTTGTTACTTGTTGTTTCTCATGGCCATGTATTCATGGTCCATCTCCTTTCAAGGCAACTTCTTCCTCTCTCTTTCTGTTCTTTCTTCTTTCTCTTCTCTCTACCTGAAACCCAAACCAGGTAACTGAAAACTTGCCTACCTCTATTTATAGTCTAATTATAGCCTTTAACCTTTTATTGGCCACTTAATTGGGGAGCAATGTTACTTAACATCACTTGGTGTACTTGAGGATCTCCTCAATGGGTGCAACCAGATCTTAGGGTACAAAGTTTAGCATTTAAATACAAGCTGCATCAGAGCAAACTCCTGCAAGTGTCCCCTTAAACGTTCACATGAAGACTCAGTTTTGTCTTACTAGACATTTACCTAAAATCAGTTCAGACTGGTTGGCTTTAGATGCATTGGGAATATACTGGAGTAGAAACTAAGTTTGATTTTTAGTAGGGGAGAAAAAGCCTATTATATTTTTCAGAGAAGAGTGCACTTATAGCCTAGTGAAGGTAGGGCACAAGGTTATTAGGTGAATTGTTAGAAAAGGGGTATGTGTGTAGAATGCAGGCAGGTAAAGGAGTTTGGTTATTGAGTGCATGCTTAGAAGATGGGGTGTGCATAGCCCAGTTGAAACAGAGTTCCGTGAACTATGCCCATGCTCTATGCCTGCCTTCCTCATTCCCTTTTTCACCTATTTAACACACACAAACACACAAACACACACACATATGTGTATATATATATATATATATATATATATATATATATATATATATATATAATTATATAATTATATATATACATGTATTCTGCCAGTTGTTAGCCCATGCAAAGAAAATATAGCTTGTCTAGTTCAGAAGTGGAAGAGGAGATTCGAGTGTGATTATAACCTGAGAATTACATATACCTTCTGAACTAAACTGACATGTAGCACTTATGGTATGAATTCAGAAGAGGGTTTATTTTTTTCCTCCATGGGTGGAGAAAAGTTGCAGAAGGAAAAGAACAAAGTAGCTTTATATGACTGGGACTAAAGCTAAAGTAAGAAAAAAATGGTTTATCTAAAATCTAGGTCTCAGGCACCCTAGTCTATATATTGCTAGGGAAAAATTATGGAAAACATGTCCCAAGTCTGTGAAATACAGTAACACATGCAACACTTGCTTAGACAGCAGGTAATTGTCATTCAATAGAGAAGTGATGGGAGATCGTCTACATTGGCATGAACCCTAGTGTGGCCTCCACACTCTGCAGGTCAAAAGAAAGGCAGCTCTAAGGTCATCTCCCAAGAGAGATATACTTTAAGCTCTCTGGATAACAGCATCCTTGACAGGTAAGTAATATTCTCCTTGATAGCCTGCTCATCTGAGACTGGTAAGACAGTGCTATCCTCAAGGTTTTTTTCATGATATTCTCAAGATAGAAAGATAAAATCTACAAAAGTAGAGCAGTGATGTGTTAGTGAGAATGAGCCAGATGCACAGCAGGATATTTTGGGATATATGAGTGGAAATGTCTTTACTATCAGATGCATCAATTCTCATTAAGGTTCTGCTAAGAAGGCCCTCAGAAACTGTGTAAAGAAGGAAATAAAGATGCATAGTTGTCTCTGTTGTCTGGGTGAGTCCTTTTTATTTCAGTTAAGACAGTACTGGCATTCTTCATTTTAATGGACTGTCCAGACCACGGCAGGCCATTTAGAATTCCCAGCACCTATGAACTAGCATCCAGAAGTGTGAAGCATTTGTTGTACTACTTCAAATACTGATCAAAGGACTCTCACTCAGTATTGCTGTGTTGGCTGAGGGCCAATGTTTCTATGGGGACTCATGCAACTTCTGCAGAACAGACCCTTTCTATTTGTGTGCCCAGCACACATGACTGAGTGTTTCTTTTTCTTTGGTGCCTAGTGCCCTTGGCATCTCCCAGGCAGGAGACCCACTTAACAACCCATTGTTCCTGCTAGGACAATCAGACTCCCTAAGGTAATTTCTGTATTCTCTTGAGTGACTGGACTTTGCTCTTTAATACCACCAACGTCTTGGTCCCTGCTCAATAAATACTAAAGATCACAATTCTGATCTTCCTAAAACTGAGTTCATGCCATGGGTATGGTCAAGTCTAAAGAACAGATTTCTTTGAGATTTGGTTTTAGAGAAGAGCTTCTTAGCTCAGAGAGGCAAGAATTTGCAGAACAAAATACCAAAGATGGGTGTTTTCTTTAAGATTGTGCCATTGTCATTTCATCCAGACAAGGTCTGATATTTGTCCAATATGGATATTACTTTTCATGTTACTGTGAAAAAAAAAAGCCAAACTGAAGCAACTTAAGGAAAGAAGAAAGGTTTTATTTTGCCTATCAGTTTGAGGTTATGACACACATAGTGTCATGGCCACAAGAGTTGAGGCAGATGGCCCCATTTCATCAGCAGCCTGGAAAGAGAGATGTGAATGCAGGTCATAGTCGTTTTTGCCTTGTTATTCAGTGCAGATGTCTAGCCTCTCACCTCAAATCACTGACACTAGAAACTCCCTCATAGAAATGCCCATAAGTTTATCTGTAATGTGATTGTAGATTTCCTTATATGGACAGTCAATGCTAACCATCATACCCCATTTGCTTATAAGCATTAAGTGCTCTCCCCCGCTGGGGGACTATGACTGTGCAGTGTGTAGAAAAGGATATGAGAGTGGATATGAGAGCTTTTTCTCCGTGATGTGACAAACAAGTATGGGCTAATGACAAAAACTGTTGCCCATTTAATGCATTGTATATGGCTTCATTGACCATACTTGATTACTTTCTATTTTATCATAAAATTAAGTCAAGTGATCTTAGAAAAATGGGGATCTTACCTAGGCTACTCTGTTGGTACATTATAGAGCCTGAATTTGAACTTGACTTGGCTTCATTCTAAGTGCATTGTGTATATTGCTGCATATCAGCATTCTTGTATATTTACTTACATATACAATATTTGATATATTACATATTAATATATGTCCATGAATGAATATAGACACCTAGATGGAGCTTTTAGTTTTCAATTTCCTTCAAGTTTTGTCTCTTTGCTTTGGAGATTCAGATAATGTCATGTCTCATGTCACAAACTCTTTAATAAGACATCAGGTGCTTAATTCCAAATACACATTTCATGTACCATTTAACATTTCTTTATATTATATTAACCCTGCCCTAGCAATGTACCACAAACCATGTGGCATAAACAAAAAAAAAATAGTTTCAGTATTTGAAGCTTGAAGTCAAAATTCAAGATATGGATTTGATTTTTCATTCTGTGTCCTACAAATAGACACATTCTCATTGTGTGCTCACATTCCTGGAGTATCTCAGTTCAGATATTCTTTTCTTAAAGAGCAGAAGTCATAATGGATGAGAATGTACTTGGTGTCCTCACGTTAGCTTGGCTTTCCTTCTTAATTCTACTCATCTGCATAGGCAGATTTTGTGAATAGGGTTTTGCTTCTTACAATTAAAAATGAAAACACCCTCTGCTTAAACCAGCAGTAAAGATGCTGCCAATTCTAATCTAGACCACTTGGTGGCAGTAAAGCAGAAATGTCTGCAGACAAAGTAGAAATCCCTTCAGAACTGTAATACATTTTATAGACCAAGACAACTGCAGTTGTAAAACATTATCGTGTATCAATCGGCATATTTTCCGATCAAATCTTTATAAGGCTCAAATAGGCTCATAAATACTGAGCTCTCCGGTTTGGCTTACTCATGTTTCATGCTTCCATTTAAGATATTTTGGAGGGATGGAAATCTAGCAAATGGTTGAAATATCAAAGCAATATGCCACTGCCAATTTGTTTTCCTGCAATCCAGGGAAAATATATGTGCCTCGATTAGAAACACGACCCAAACAAGAAGAATCTGCCACATTCAAAACTGAGCTCATTTCACATGCAAAGCACAGCCCAGGCTGGAGTAAACCAAGAGCTAAATCGTTTTGCTACTTGATTTTTCTAAGTAAGCTCCAATTTCTATTTCCACAGGGTATCATTATGCAGTGGATTTTCTTTCATAAATAGTTATTGCCTGATGATAAAATCAGCCTTGATGATAAACACTTAAAATCACATGGCAAAGGGTGTCAGCAAAGCAAGCTTTTCTCAAAACCTTAGTCATGTGTTCTTGTTGAAAAAAGAACAAAAGACTAGAAAAATGTGAAGTATATAGAAAAATGTGAAGTATATACACAATGGAGTTTTATTCAGCTATAAATAAAAAGAATGAAACACTTTATTTCCACAGAAATGGATCAAACTAGTGATCATTGTGTTAAATGAAATAAGCCTGACACAGACAGGCAAACATCATATGCATTTTCTTCATATTCAGAATCTAATTTTTTTTTTAAAAAAAAGAAAAAAAAGCAGCTGACATGAAACAAGAAAAGAGACCACTTGGGAAAGGGGAGGATACTGGTGGGAGGGAAGAGGTAATGAGGAGGGTATGAACAAAGGATGTAATACTCATCTATGAAAATGGCATGATGAAACCCATGTTTTAGGCAATTAAAAATTCAGAAAAAAAAAGACTGTGTATGTTTATGACTGCCCCAACACATCAATGCCTCGACAGAGACCTGGGGATTCAGTGACCTGCCAAGAAATCCCACTGTTGAGTGGGCTACCAGCTGGTGAAGTCAGACTTCCCACAAAACGGTGTTCGGCTGTGGAATCCGTTCATTTGGACCCATTCACCACTCCTTGCCTCTGAATCTGGTGAGTGGCCAAGCCTTCTCTGCTCTTATTTTGGGCCTGTGCACGGGGTAATCTTTGAAAAAAAGTATGCTTCGGAGAAAGGTCTATCCACACCTTGTGAGCTGCTTGTGTTCCATTCATACCTTCAGCATATGGGGGCTACTTACATTCTAGCAGCTGAGGATTTTGTGTCCTGTGGTCAGGTCCCTAGATTTGGCTCAGGATTGTCTTTTACCTTCAGTAGATCTGCTGTCCCAACATCAAACTAAATGGAGAGAAGCTGGAAGCAATCCCACTAAAATCAGGGACCAGACAAGGCTGCCCACTTTCTCCCTACCTATTCAATATAGTACTTGAAGTCCTAGCCAGAGCGATTCGACCACAAAAGGAGGTCAAGGGGATACAAATTGGAAAGGAAGAACTCAAACTATCGCTATTTGCAGATGATATGATAGTATATATAAGTGACCCCAAAAACTCCACCAGAGAACTCCTAAACCTGATAAACAGCTTTAGTGCAGTAGCTGGATATAGAATCAACTCAAACAAATCAATGGCCTTTCTCTATACAAAGGATGAANTGGGAGGGGGTGGGTAGGGGAGCAGGGCGGGGACGCGGGAGGGTAAGGGAAAATTTCTGGATAACATGTGAAATGTAAATGAAGAAAATATCTAATAAAGAGAGGAAAAAAAAAAAAAGTAGATCTGCTGTCTTTATGTGGTCCTCTGACTTCTCAACCTGGCAGAAGTTTGTCGAGTCTAGGTTGAGTGGAGCCTCTTGCACGTTCCCACAATGCCTTGTCTAGGTTCCCAATGAAGGATCAATCCTTTGCTTTTTATTATGCTCAGGCCAGAAAATACACCTGCTATATCACTGGGTGTTATACAAATGACCCTTAATTAACCTGTGTAATAGGAGAGAATGATCCTATCTCTTCCCTTCACAGAGTGCTTCTCATTTTAAATAGGGTAAATTTATTCACGAAGCATAAATAACATGCAGTATATAATAGTTGAGGCATATTACATATTATGTACTTGAACTTATTTTTAAGAATTATCCTCTTAGGGTGGCCTAGTTGGCCATCAGTGGGAAGAGAGGCCCCTTGGTTATGCAGACTTTATATGCCCCAATACAGGGGAACGCCAGGGCCAAGGGGTGGGAGCGGGTGGGTAGGGGAGCAAGGCCGGGAGGGGGGAGGATACAGGGAACTTTCTGGATAACACTTGAAATGTAAATAAAGAAAATATCTAATAAAAGTTGAAAAAAAAAAGAACTATCCTCTTAATATATGCATATATTATAATTATGTACATTATCTATGTATTTTTATCTTTAAGATATATACACATAATTGTTTATTTTGCATTAATAATAATTACGAACATCCTGCTATGCACCAGGTGATAAATAAGGTCTTTCTACATATTTGGCACAACTTAAAAATCTTTAAATACAAGCTATTCTAATAATGTAGAAAAATTAACTGTACATTTCCATACTGTTCACGCCCTCTTAGAATCTATTGTCTTTTGACTCTGCAGAGCTATTGGGCATGTGAGGGCATGCGACTTTCTAAATGGAGATGGTGGTGAGCTAGTGGTAGAATCTGTGACTTCAAACTTTACCCAGGTCTCTCCCTTCGGCCCCATTGAGACCATCTGTATAATGAGAAAAGTAGGTAAGACCTTGTTTTCATGCACCCAGAGCAGTGCCACAGATTTCCAGACTCCATGATGCCTGTGTGCTCTATTGGCTCTGTTTATACTGACAAGCATTTATTTGGCAGCTGCCTGGGACCTATGAGAACAGATGCTAACTTGTGGAGTTAGCTAGTTCACAGAGCCTTGTGACTTTAACTACTGCAAAAGTTTAGAACTAGGAAGTGAGGATTTTGTAATGAATTTTCTTTTGTAATTCATTTGTTTGCATGCAAAAATTATTTTCCAGCTTTCTTGCTCAAGTGGCTTTTTGCCTAAGCCATATTGCTGTGCATTTGTCAAAGAAGACTGTCATTTCCAATTTGGATAAAGCCCTTTTGTCAGAGAAATCTAGCCACCAGAATTTACTGAGAAATGTATTGAAACAGTTTAAAAATGGGAATGACTATATTTCCTCATAACAAGGAGAACCTTTTTGAAAAAAAAATCAATAATAAGAACAACAACTAATGGTGATAATGTCTTCCCTGACTCATAGGGATATTTAAAAGTAAAATGATGTAATTGATGGGAAACATTTGTTTTGAAAAGCAAAAGCACCATGCAGCACAAGATATTCTGATTACCATTCCATTGTCCCTAAGCACAAATAAAAGTGAGCCTTTATCTCTCTGAGGACCCAATGTCATCCTTGATAAGTCATATGCATAATTCCCAGAGTTTATAGGATGTTACTGGGACTCTAGGCCCTTTTGCTTATTAGAATCTCTAAGTTGGTGAGTTAAAATATGTGACCAAGGGCAAGCTTCTTTGTCTTTAGGTTCTCAAAGCTTAGAGATGAGGGCTAGTGTGTACAGAGCATTTCTAAGCATCTTGGAAGTTCTCATCTATTTGGTTACAAGAGCCAAATGAATACCTTTTTTAATAGTTGAAGAAAATGAAGAACAGAATATAGGAATATTTAGACCAGCTGACAGCTAGATTCAGGGAATTATCTGTAGAAACCCATGAATCTTAACCTTAAGTATACTGAATTCCATAATCAAATTTCAGGTCTCTATCATGCTTACATCTAAACTGTCTGCTCTTGAGAATTGCCTCTCCCTAGAACACAAGTCGCAGTTTCTGATGGAACTACAAAGGTATATCATGTATCTTCATGTGTCATGGTAAGGAGCATGGCCAGGCCCAACCAAGAACAATAATCCTTTCATTCCAGTCTCACTAAATGACTCTGTGGTAGATGCAGGGTGAAAGACTTACCACTAAATTCAGTGGCATTTACATGAACCAGGAAAGGAGGGACTTTGGGGTATTAAGGGATATTGGCCAGAATGGTAAGTTTTTTTTCTTTAATCTTTTTTTATGGTCCTGACTTTATCACCCTTGTTGAAATAGTCAGATGGAGATATTTATACCCAACCAATAGTCGGAAGCTGCTGACCTTGGTGGTTGAATTTGGGTAAAGCTGGAAGCAGCTGAGAAGGATGGCAACCCTATAAGCAGTCTCAACTAACCTGGACCCCAAGATATCTCAGACACTGAGCCACCAACCAGGCAGAATGTACCAGCTGATATGAGGCCCTCAACACATATACAGTAGAAGACTGCAGGGTCTGCACTCAGTCAGAGAAGATGCACCTAACTCTCAAGAGACTTGAGGCCCCAGGGAGTGGGGAGGTCTGGTGGGGTAGGGGAAGGGGGAGGGGGAGACCCTCAAGGAGATAGGGGAGGAGGAATGGGGTGTAGAATAGTCAGAATGGTAGGTTTTTTAATGATAGTTTATTGAAGAGAATAATGAAGTCAACAAAAGATCAAAAGCAAGAGAGGAAAGCCACCATAATGTACTCTTTTGCTTCATTAATTAGTTAATTAATTAATTAATTAAACATCCTGATTGAGGCCCACTCCCTCTTCTCCTCCCAGTACTACTCTTACAAATCCTTCTCCCCATTACTCCCTCCCCTTCTCCTCAGAGAAAGGGAATTCCCCTCAGGTACCATCAGTCCAGGGATCCAGTTGCAGCAAGAATAAGCACACATGATGTATTCTTATAGCCACCAACTCATTAAACTAGACTTTCAAAGTAATTAGTGTTAGTATTCAAGTTCTGGTTATACAATCATATTTTAAAGATTTCATGGGTATAGCTTCCTTGACATATATAGAACATACTAGTTTTAAATAGAGGAACGGGGCCTCTGGCTCTTACAATCATTCCTCCCTCTTGGATTTAAGTTCTAAGTAGGAAGGTGTTCCTGCCTGGTACTATAAATCTAGCCAACTACCAACTACCGTTGACAAGTTCACCAACCCTAGAGAAGAACCTACAACTTCCACATTTCTAAAATCAGCATACTTTTAGAAACTTGTTTCTAAAAATGTATCCGTCCATTTACAGATAATTGAGTGAAGCTTTTTTCTGCAACAAATTGAGAGAGAAATCAAGAACAGATCAAATACAGAGAACAATAGCACATGTAATGCCTCTTCCCCTTTTAACAGAGTCAAATAAATCTTTCCTCAACTAAAAAGAAGAGGGGAAAATATAGTAAAAGTAAAGACAGTAGGAGATTCATAAGTAGATAAACTTGAATATTATCTTGCAAAATGTTATCTTAAAAATGTTTTGTGGACTATAATATGAATGTCTTATATTGCTTGATATAAACAGTAAAATACTAGAGAGAATGCAAGAGTATACAAATAAATAAATAATTCTAAAAAATAATATTTAGTAGTGTAGAAGAAGTTATTTTTGTACTTATTAATATAAACTATTTGATACCATCAGAAGAATGCAATGGACCAGAAGCAGCAGCAAATATTTTCTTTTGTGTTTAGTTTGTATAACTTTGAAATAGGTCAACAGAAAGTATTATAGGTACAGAATGTTGTTCCATATCAAATTTAGTTTCTACATTTTGCCTAGAGATCACTGTTAGACAACCTTGGCCTTGAATTGAGAGCAAGACTGCTGTCTCAATTTCCCAAGTGTTGAGATGAATGGTACATGATGTTAGATTTCAAACTTTTAATGTAGATTATTGCATGTTAGTTGTAGATATTTCTTTTAATTTTTGCATGTTCTAGTACTCTGATTACAATCCTTATTTATTTTACTCTTGGCTTGTTTAAAACATCATAACCACAGTTCCTTAGAGTTCATGTCTGACAACTACAAAAACAGTCATCTACCTTGAGGTCTTGATGCACCTTGTGTTGGTCATAATTTGTCAGATACCATTTATGATAACTTATGGTATTTTTAAGTAAAGTCATCTTCTCCAGAACATGTTCGTCACATCTTTGAAATGCTTACATGTCTGTGGTATGTTAGGTATTGCATTTTGCTGGCACAATACCGTGGAATGGAAGTAAGGTTTATCTTTATGAAGCTTTATGTACGAGTGAAATATCTACTTTTCTAGAGGCCTCTTTTCTCCAAAGGTTTCAACATATACTAGCCTCTTCCCAGAAATTAGTCACATATCCATGTCCAAACTCCATTCTGCCAGAAGAAATATTTGATTTACACACTTGTCAGGCAAAACCTCTGAGACTGGGAAAAGGGATCACATAGTCACAGTGAAAATGAATAACCAAAATTCTACTTGACAAAAGACAGGAATACTAGGTTGCTTTCTAGGTTGACAGCCATATCTCCTTTACAGAAATTCTCTGTGAATCATAGTCCAGTGATCTTTTGAATTTTAAATTATAGAAACTTAATATTTGAAGAGTTTAAATGCCCAGCACAATTTCCTGTATATAGAATCTTCTCTGTAGTCTTTATTCAAATAAATTTATGATTGTGTGTTCTGGACTCTTTTAACCTATCACGATCTGATTTGAATATAATTTCCTCTTCGAGCCATTATTTATAACCATCCCTATATGATCTTCATGTATATAAACTAAGATGGGTAGCATGGTTGTTTTCCTATATGTCCAGCCTTTACTAGAAGAATCAAAACTATTCAGGTATGGTGAGGATGCTGAATAGAAAGAGTTAATCACATACAGATCTAGGATTACCTAACACTTTAACCAGTGTGAATATAAAAAGTATCCAGAGGGAGTGGATGTGTGTTCCTGACATTGCCTTGGCTATGTCAAGGAACCTAGCCTAATGCACATACAGAAATATCAAAGCCTTCCCTTCTGGTCCAGGTGTATATGTTGATAATGTGTGAAGAAAATGTACACCATTACTTTCTTCCCCAAAATATTTACAGCCTGAAAACTTCTCTCCTGCAGAAACTGCTCCTACTAAGATTAGCTAAATAGTCCTCCTTGGTCCAGCTGTATATCATAAACGCTGCTTCCTTCTTCATCTGTATTCCGTAAATCCTGCCTCCTCAGTCACCTCTACACAGTAACCCTTATATAATAAACATGCTGAACACCTGGAGTGCTGTGGTTTCCCCATCAGAGGGACCAGTGCGCCCAACTCCAGGTTTTGTCTTTGTGTTCCTCTATCTGTCTTTTCTTCTTTCCTCACTGCCCCAATAAACCCTGTTTCCAGATTTGTGTACTGCTAGATGTAGCACAGATATCTTAACAGGCATTCTTCAATATGTACAGGCAATAAACACCCAGAGTCTATGCAAAATAAGATGTTGCTATGCAAGCTGGAAATACAAGGGACTAATTATATTTTTCACTTTCATTAGCAAATATGATTTCTGTCTAGAATTTCTCTTTACTTAAACTGCTACCTCAAAGTTTCAGCTGGTGATTTTCACAGAAATTTGTCTCCTTGAGAAGCACCCTAAAGTGACTGATTAGCATCCCTTGCAGCATTTGCTAAGCCAGGAGAACATTAGCCATTTCCATTTCTCTCCACCCTTCCAAGTGGAGGTTGGGGAGATAAGAATCCTTGCAGTTCAGGGAGGAGGAGAGGACAGATCTATGACGAAGCAGCTGGTACCAAGGCAATTGCAGCCCTTGAGAGCAGCTCACACCATGGGGTCAGGGGAGCAGCATTTTATGTTCTTTTGTAGAATAAACTGAATATTTTTATAAGAAACAAATCCTCCCTCTATGATCCTGTTCCCATTAGTAGGTCAGGGTAAGAGCAAACCAGAGCAGCTTAATTTACTTAGAAGACATTCAGTATAAATACTCTATTCCCTTGTGTAATGTTCTTGTTCTGTTACCCTTAATATGTGCAAGCAAAGATGACTTAAAGTTTTGATATGCCCAGAGACCACTCTTCTTATAACATGGTTCATCTTTTAGGCTTGAAGTCAAGAGTCAGAAAGTCGACATCAACACAGCATGTATTTGCACTGCACTAAACTACTCTACAATCTGTAACTGCTAACCCCACAAGTTTGAAAGTTTACCTTAACATTTGCGGGAAGCAGATGGTTTCCATACACTGCCAACCTGTTGTTACCCAAGCATTTTCTAAGAATTGTTTTCCATCCACAGTCATAAGCATAATTAACCTTTCTGTAGATTGAATAAATAAGAAAATGATCTCTACTCTGCAAGAAAGCTAAATACGCTATTCAAGCTTGCTCAGGGCAAGCCCCGGGACAAATACAAAACCACACACATTGCAATGACTGATCCATGTTTGGTATGGTTTCTCTGGATGCTATTCTGTCTTCTCCCCCCATTCATTATATAGTGCCCCATCTCTTTCTTGTTACATGCTCCTATGTGCTTGCTTCTCTCTGTAGTCATTGGTCTGGCTTGGCTCTGTTATATTTGTTCTCAATAGAGTAGAAGCCAGGCAAGATATTTTTAGGCTGTAAGGGGTGATGGATGATTTTGCATGTGCTTCATTTCACTGTCTTTGGATGCCTGTGGGTTTCCTCTTGCATTCCTGACTTCTTGAGTTTTGACTCTCTCTTGGGTTTGGTCTCTGATCTAGTGTCTTGCTGAACTTTGTATCTTTCTCTAATTAACATTCAGTGTTTCTCTGATTTTCTTTTTTTTTTTTAATTTTCATTTTGAAGAAAGTATATCTTAGAGTCTTTAAAAGTCAAGTGAAAATCCCCACTCACACCCCAGTGATAGGTAGAGATTCTGTTTTTATCTTTCTGATTTCTACTTCTTGAATGACTATACTAATACATGCCAGTAATAAAGCAGCATTGTTATAATCTATGGAGTGAGGCCATGTTTTTAACTGTGTGTGTGTGTGTGTGTGTGTGTGTGTGTGTGTGTACATGTGCATTCTTGTATGCGTGTGGCCTTGTCTTTGAGACAGTCTCATGTGTCACATACTGAGTTCAAGGCTTGTGTGTAGCTGAGGTCTTGAAATTCTGATCTTCTCAACTTTATATGCTGTAAGCTATCATTTCTGATGGTTTAGTGGTGCTAGGGAGCAAATTCTGGGATTTATGAATGGAAGGAAAGCATTGCAGTCTATTTCTGCCTTATCCCTGAATTTGAAGAATAATCGTCAGCTTGGCTTTAGCACAGCATGGCATTATATTCTTTAAAGGTGTGTCTCAGCATTGTCAGATGACTTATACAAAGTTGTTCTGTTGCTCTACCCAAACTTTGAAAGAGGGGACTGAGTTCATTGTTGTGCAAGAAAAATTCAAGAAAACTTCAAATGGGAGTCCTAAGATCATCTAAGCAATGACATGCTCTAGTCAGGAGTCACTACTCTGGCCTTCAGCCATGACACAGATCATGACTCTATTTCCATGCAAGTTATTCGTTTCACAGCTTGAAGCAGAGAGCTTTGGAAGGGACACTGCCCTTCTGCCACTCTGCTTCCTAACTGACAGCCTAGCTTCTCTATAGACGTGAGTTTGCTTTTCTGGTTCGACATCTGATAGCGAATCAGAATGCCTATTAGTTCATAATAATCTGTGCCTAATGCTGACAAAAGTTTTTGAAGCTCTTCTATTCATAAAGTTGGTGGATCTCCCCAGCATGGAAGGGCTGAGGCCTTTTCTGGTGTAGGTTGTGCTGCTCTTACAAATTCTACCTTAATGGGCCTGGCTGATTTACCACAGCAAGCACAGATGATTGAACATCTATCAGGTTCCATGGATTTTTTTTCAAGGCACCTTATATCCCTTGAATAATTTTGTCCTAACTATCTTATCAGGTTGCTTCTCACTGTGATTCTTAGTCTCTGGATTATGATCAGCTTCAGAGATCTCAAGTGACTTAAGCCACAGGCACAGTGAAAAAAATTAGTATTAAAATCTGGGCCTGATTCTCAACTTGAGCTTACATTCTATACTGACTACATGTTTGTTTTAATTCTCCTATTATACATTACATTCCAATCACAATTTTCCTTCCCTCAATTTCATTTCTCCCATCCCCTCTCCTTCCTCCTCCAGATCCACTACTCCTTTGTTTCTGTTAAAAAATCAGGCCTACCAGGAATATCAACTGAATAAAGCATAACCAGCTACAGTAAGACTAGGCACAAATCCTCATATCAAGGCTGGATAAGGCAACCCAGTAAGAAGAAAGGGTTCTAAGAGTGGACAAAAGAGTTAGAGGTACACTAAGAGTCCCACAAGAAGCCGGGCATGGTGGTGCACGCCTTTAATCCCAGCACTCGGGAGGCAGAGGCAGGTGGATTTCTGAGTTCTAGGCCAGCCTGGTCTACAAAGTGAGTTCCAGGACAGCCAGGGCAATACAGAGAAAGCCTGTCTTGAAAATCGAAAATCCAAAAAAAAAAAAAAAAAAAAAAGTCCCTCAAGAACAAAATCAACTGTAGAATATATGCTTAGGACCTAACTCAGACCTATATTGGCTTAGTGATTGTCCCTTCAATCTCTGTGAGCCCTAATGAGCCCTGGTTAGTTGATTCTATGGTCTGGGATCTTGCTGTGCTTTTAACTCCCCTAAATCCTACAATCCCACCCCTAATCCCCACTTTCTTGGGGTTCAACAACCTTCATCTAATGTTTGTTCCATTCAGTTGCTTGATGAAGCTCCTACTCTGATGGTGATTGGGCTAGGGACCAATCTATGGATATAGCAGAACATCACTAGGAATTAATACATTGATTTCTTATTTTTTCCCAGCCATGTTTGGTTTTATCTTATATCTCTAGACTATCTAGCCTTTGTTCAGTAGCTATCCAGGCAGTGTCAGGCATGGGCTCGCTCTCGTGAAGTGAACCTCAATTTGTACCAGTCAATGATTGCTTTAACCCTGGCAAATAGCTACCTCACTTTCCCTCTAGATGTAAAAACAAAATAGAAAAGTTTAAATTTCCTGATAGAGACTAGAGGTAAGAAGATATCAGAAGATGAAAAGATCTCTCATGCTCATGGATTTGGAGAATTAACATTGGAAAAATGGCCATCTTAGCAAAGCAATCTATAAATTTAATGTAAAACATATCAAACCTCCCCACACAATTATTTATAGACCTTGAAAGAACAATGTTTAATGTCATATTGAAAAGCAAAAATATCTAAAATGCTAAAAATTTTTATATACTAAAAGAATTTCCAGAATTATCATCATACTTAATTTTAAGCTCTACTATAGAGCTGTAATAACTGCATGATATTGCCATTAAGAGCAGACAAACTGATCAATGAAATCAAATCAGAGACTCAAATATAAATCTACACATGTATGGATACCTTATTTTGATAAGGAAACCAGAATTATTCAATAAAAAACTAAGGCATTTTCAACAAATGGTGCTGGTCTAACCTGATGTAATCATGTATAAGAATGCAAATAGATCCATATTCATCATCCTGAACAAACTCCAAGTCAAAGACTTCAACATAAAACCAGAAATACTGAACCTGAGAGAGAAAGTGGGCAATAGCTTTGAGCATATTGCCACAGGAGACAACTTCCTGAAGAGAACACCAATAGTGTAGGCACTAAGATCAACAACTAATAAATGAGATCTTATAAAACTAAAAACCTTCAGTAAAACAATAGATGTTGTCAATATGAACTAACAGTAGTTGATTGTTGATCTTACAGCACAAGCCATTGGTGTTCTGTTCAGGAATTTTTCCCCTGTGCTCATATCTTTGAGGCTCTTCCCCACTTTCTACTCTATAAGTTTCAGTGTCTCTGGTTTTATGTGGAGTTCCTTGATCCACTTAGACTTGAGCTTTGTACAAGGAGATAAGAATGGATTAATTTGCATTCTTTTACATGATAACTGCCAGTTGTACCAGCACCATTTGTTAGAAATGCTGTCTTCTTTCCACTGGATGGTTTTAGCTACTTTGTCAAACATCAAGTGACCATAGGTGTGTGTGTACTTTTCTGGTTCTTCAAATCTATTACATTGATCTACCTGCCTGTGACTGAACCAGTACCATACAGTTTTTATCACAATTGCTCTGTCATCTTGAGGTCAGGGATAGTGATTCCACCACAGGATTTTCAATTCTTGAGAATAATTTTTGCTATCCTAGATTTTTTATTATTCCAGATAAATATGCAAATTTTCCTTTCTAATTCTATGAAGAATTGAGTTGGAATTTTTATGTGTTTTATTAGATATTTTCTTCATTTACATTTCAAATGCTATCCCCAAAGTCCCCTATAACCCCCACCCTGCTCCCCACCCCACATACTCCTGCTTCCTGGCCCTGGTATTCCCCTGTACTGGGGCATATGATCTTCGCAATACCCAGGGCCTCTCCTCCCATTGATGGCCAACTAGGCCATCCTCTACTACATATGCAACTAGAGACACAGCTCTGTGGGCTACTGGTTAGTTCATATTGTTGTTCCTCCTATAGTGTTGCAGACCCCTTAAGCTAATTGGGTACTTTCTCTAGCTCCTTCATTAGGGGCCCTGTGTTCCATCCAATAGATGTCTGTGAACATCCACTTATGTATTTGCCAGACATTGGCATAGACTCACAAGAGAGAGCTATGTCAGGGTCCTGTCAGCAAAATCTTGCTGGCATATGCACTAGGGGATTGCATTTAATCTATAGATTGCTTTTGGCAAGATAGCCATTTTTACTATCTTAATCCTGACAATCCATGAGCATGGGAGATCTTTCCATCTTCTGAGATCTTCAATTTCTTTCTTCAGAAACTTGAAGATTTTTATCATACAGATCTTTCACTTACTTAGATAGAGTCACACCAAAGTATTTTACATTATTTGTGACTATTATGAAGGGTGTTGTTTCCCTAATTTCTTTCTCAGCCTCTTTATCCTTTGTGTAGAGAAAGGCCACTGATTTGTTTGAGTTAATTTTATATCTAGATAATTCACTGAAGTTGTTTATCCTTTTCACAGTCTAGTAAGATAATTATGTGATTTTTCTTTCAGTTTGTTTATATGGTGGATTGTGTTGATGGATTTTAATATGTTGAACCATCCCTGCATCTCTGAGATCAAGCCTACTTGATCTTATCTTCAGATATGTTCCTAAATTCGGTTTGTAAGTATTTTATTGAGTATTTTCCCATCAATGTTCTTAAGAGAGATTCAGTCTGAAATTCTTCTTTGTTGAGCCTTTGTGTAGTTTAGGTATCAGGTGAGTGATCAGCACGTATGAGTTTGGCAGTGTTCTTTCTGTTTTGATTTTGTAGAGTAGTTTGAGAAGTATATTGGTATTAGGTCGTATTTGAAACTTTGGTAAAATTCTGCCCTAAAACTATCTGACCCTAGTCTTTTATTGGTTGGGAGACTTTTAATGACTGCTTCTATTTCTTTAGGGGCAATAGAGCTGTTTAAATAGTTTACCTGATATTTATTTAATTTTGGTAAGTGGTATCTGTCTAGAAAACCATCCATTTCATTAAGATTTTCCAATTTTGTGGAGTATACGCTTTTGAGGTAAAACATAATGATTCTTTCAATTTTTCAGTGTCTGATGTTATATCTCCCTTTTTCTTTCTAATTTTGTTTATTTGGATACTGTCTCTCTGTCTTTTGGTTAGTTTGGGTAAGGATTTGTATTTCTTTTGTATTTATTTATTTATTTATTTATTTATTGTTTGTTTGTTTGTTTGTTTGGGTTTTTTCAAGACAGGGTTTTCTGTATTGCCCTGGCTGTCCTGGAACTCACTTTGTAGATCATGCTGGCCTCTAACTCAGAAATCTGCCTGCCTCTGCCTCCTGAGTGCTGGGATTAAAGGCATGCACCACCATGCCCAGCCAGGATTTGTATTTCTTGTTGATGTTCATAGCAGATTTATTTATAATAGCCTGAACTGGAAACAATCTAGGTGTCCCTCAACTGAAGTGAAATAAAATAGTCATAAGAAGCAGATGGATTTCTTCGGAGACTTGAAGTTCTTATCATACAGATTTTCCACTTCCTTAGTTAAAGTCACACCAACGTATTTTATATTATTTGTGACTATTGTGAAAGGTGTTGCTTCCTATTTTTTTTCTCAGCCTATTTATACTTTGTGTAGAGAAAGGCCATTGATTTGTTTGAGTTAATTTTATATCTAGCTACATCACTAATGCTGTTTATCCGGTTTAGGAGTTTTCTGGTGGAATTTTTAGGGTCACTTATATATACTATCATATCATCTGCAAATAGTGATATTTTGTCTTCTTTCTTTCCCCTTGACCTTCTTTTCTTGTCTAATTTCTCTGGCTAGGACTTCGAGTACTATATTGAACAGGTAGGGAGAAAGTGGGCAGCCTTGTCTAGTCCCTGATTTTAGTGAGGTTGCTTTCAAGCTTCTCTCCATTTACTTTGATGTTGGCTACTTCAGAGCTAAGATGGAAGAAGGAAAGACCACCCAGAGACTGCCCCAACTGGGGATCTATCCCATATACAACCACAAAACCCAGGCACTATTTCATGTGCCAGAAAGATTTTGCTGACAGGACCCTGACATAGCTTTCTCTTGTGAGTCTATGCCAATGCCTGACAAATACAGAAATGGATGTTCACAGACATATATTGGATGGAACACAGGGCTCCTAATGAAGGAGCTAGAGAAAGTACCCAAGGAGCTAAACGGGTCTGTAACCCTATAGGAGGAACAACGATATGAACTAACCAGTAGCCCCCAGAGCTGTGTTTCTAGTTGCATATGTAGTAGAGGATGGCCTAGTTGGCCATCAATGGGAGGAGAGGCCCTTGGTAGGGCAAAGATCATATGCCCCAGTACAGGAGAATACCAGGGCCAGGAAGCAGGAGTGGGTGGGTTGGGGAGCAGGGTGGGCGGAGGTTATATGGGGCTTTGGGGATAGCACTTGAAATGTAAATGAAGAAAATGTCTAATAAAAAAAAGAAGCAGATAGAGTAAGGGAACTGAGTGGAAGGTGTAATGGGAATTGAGGGTTCAGGATCAGGTGTAGAGAAGGACAGGAGAGGTGAAAATGAATGAAAATTTGCAACTGACAGGAATGCAAAGGTGTGGAGCATCTCCAGGATGAGACAGAGACCTGGGATAGGTGAGATGCCTAAGAATTAATGGGCTTGACCTTAGCTATGATTCACAACATGGGAAATACAGAACCAGAAGAAAACTACCTTAGAAAGGAACCCCAGGGGAGCAATAGAGACACCAACCCCCACCCACAAACACACAAAATTTTCAACCCAAAATTTATTCTGCCTTTAAGAAAGGCAGGCATTGGGGATTAGAGTAGAGACTGAGGGAATAGGCAACTAATAACCATACCAACTTGAGACGCATCCCATGAGCAAACCCCAGTCTCTGACACTGTTAGTGGTGCTTTGCTCTGCTTGCAGACAGGAGCATGTTTTTCTCCGAGAGACTCACCAAGCACCTGGCTCAGACAGATACAGATACCCACAGCCAAACTGTGGTTGAAGTGTGGGTACGCTTATGAAAGAATAGGAAGAAGATTGCAGTCCTCAAAAGGGATAGGAACTCTACAGGAAGACCAACAGATTCCACTAACTTGGACCCTTGGGGCTCTCAGATTCTGAACCACCAACCAAAGAATATACATGGGCTGGACCTAGGCCTCCCTACACATATGTAGCAGATGATTAGCTTTGTCTTCATGTGAGTCCTGAGCAACCAGAATGGTGGCTAATGTAAAAGCTGTTGCCTGTATGTGGAATATGTTCTTCTAGCTGTGCTATCTTGTCTGGTCTCAGTGGGAGAGGAAGAACTCAGCCTCAAAGTGCCAGGGTAGGAGGATATCTAGGAGTACCTCCATCAGCTCAGAGGAGAAGGGGAGGGAAGATAAGGGAAGAATTGTGGGAGGGGTTGACAGGGAGCAGGAAGTAAAGTGAATAAGAAAAATATAAATTAAAATTTCAAAACAAATGAGAGAGACAGAGAGAGACAGAGAGAGCAATGACATAAAATTTGTAGGTAAACATATGGAACTAGAAGGAAAAAAAAAACTTGAGTGAAAAAAAAAAACTTGATCCAGAAAGACAAAATGGTATATATTCACTTATAAATGGATATTAGCTGTAAAGTAAAAGACAATCATGATATGGTCCACAGATTCAGAGAGGCAAAGTAACAAAGAGGACTTAAGGAGGAATGAAAAGATCTCCCTGAGAAGGGGAAATTGAGTACTGTTTTTTAGGTGGAATGCAGTTGGGTGTGTTGGGAACTAGAGGGATAAGGTTTCAGGAGGGAAAAAAATACTGGGAGAAACTAATGAAATTGGGGGAGGATTTTTGAGGGCAATGTGGAAACTTGTGCAATTGAAACCCCATATAACTTACAATAGTAACCCAAGCACAGAACCCTAGCCATGTAGGCTATGGGGCACGAACCAGCCACCTTCCATAACCAGGAAAGTTCTCCAGAGTAGGGATTGGGATACTAACCCAGCCACAAAACCTTGGACCTACAATTTGTCCTGCCAGCAAGATGTGCAGGGGTAAAGGTGGCACAAAATTGTTGGAGTGTCCAATCAATGACTGCTCTAGTTTGACATCTGTCTTAGTCAGGGATAGCCACTACAGCATCTATGCCATAAGAGGAAGCCTACACTTGACACTGTCTGGAGGACCCAAAACCAGAGGCCAAATGGCCCAGAGACATAGTATAAAAGCCAAACATGCCTGGTTAAAAAAAAAAAAGTAAATGAGATAATTCCTAATATTCCACAATACTCTTATAATAAGCCTATCATAATCACCATCAGAAGGGATGCATGCAGCAACTGATGGAACCAGATACAGAGAACCATAGCCAAACATAAGTGGAACTCAATTAATAAATAGTACAGAGGAAGGGAAGGAAGGATTATAGAATCCACAAGGCTCAGGAACACAAGAAAATGCACACAACCAGCACACCTGGACATACAGTGGCTCACAGAGCCTGAATATACAATCATTGAGCCTACATGGGTATAACCTCAGAAGTCTGAATATATGTTATAGTAGCTTGATGTTTTTATGAGATTTTTTTTTTTTTTTTTTTTTTTTTTTTTTGGTTTTTCGAGACAGGGTTTCTCTGTGTAGCCCTGGCTGTCCTGACGGAGTAGGAGCTATTTCTGATGCTTTTCTCTGCTTTGGGGCATTGTACTCCTACTGGGTTGTCTTGCCCAGTTTTAATATGAGGGGAGGTGTCTAGTCTTATTGTAACTTAATATGACAAGTTTGGATGATATCCTAGTAAGGTCTGCCTTTTCTGAAGGGAAATGTTCAGTGGATGAACAAGGAGAGGTGTGGGGGAGAGAGATTGGAGGAAATGAGGGAGGGGGAATTGTGGTCAGGACATAATATATAAGAGGATAAATTAATTAAAATAACATTTGACACATTACCAATAACTGAAAACTGGGAGAGTTCACATACAAATCTAGATGACCAGCTTTCCATAGTAGTTCAACACAACTGGCCATCAATGCGTGATCTACCACTGAGTCTGTGATTTCACATTTGCTACTGTTTCGTACTTACCTTTTTCCTCATGGTCCTTGGTGCCCTGCAGACCTACAAATATTTGTGGCTCCTCAGAGAACCTATCAGGGAAATGAAATTAGGGGTAAAAGTCCTGATTAAAAATCACAGTTGTAAAGAATAAGCTTATGCTCTCCTTGTGTGGGTTTATGATGGGTTTGAACAACAAAATAATATGCACCCTACCCTCTTTACATTGTTAAAAGTGGAGGGAAGAAAGGAAGAAACTAATCAGACAACATACAATACATTATCATGTGATATCTAGCTAAAATTATTTTGAATTTTGAATTATAGAAGGCTTGTAGCTTTGGGGCAATCTTTCATTCTTTAAATTTATTCTTTGACAACTGTATGCATGCCTGTAATCCATCCTGTCTATTCTCTTTCCTTTACTCTCTGTCATCCTTCTCCCACCCTGACTGTCATGGTGTTTGGCTCTGGTTTTGCCTTCAGACCTGCTGAGTTTAACCAAGGCCATTCACATGGGCATGGGTGAAAAGCTATGTGCCAGAGCATGATTAACTCCTGAGCTCTAGCATCAATAAAGACATAGACTCCTTTGCTGCTGCTAGTTCCCAACTGCCATTCACTCCTATATGTTGTGCAGGGCAGGACCTCATAATGCTGGCCAGAATCTTAGAATGAATATTTATTGGCTCAAACTGTGTAGGCCCTATGTACTTTACTGCAGATATAGTATGTTCATAGTTGTCTAGACCATGCCATGCCAAAAAAACTGCGTTGAAGCCCCCTGTCTCTCATTGGAGTATTTTTTTAGTCCCATCTACTGCAATATCCTCTGAATATTAGAGGTTATAGATTTCCTTCTTAGTGCAGAGCTCATCACTTGTTCTCAGCATCTTGACTAGTCATGAGTCTGCACCAAGCACTGTCCCTATCCTCAGTTTCTTTATCTCTATAGTAGAGATATTAATAATAATTACTGACTTTGAGAAAGTCATTAGAGTCAAACTCATAAGGAGTTCATTTTCCTTTGTTTTTAATTCTTTCTGGTTGTTAAGCTCTTTGAAGGAAGGCATGTCATTACAGATGCTGGACTCAAGTTTCTAATCACAGGTTTTCTCAATTTCCCATCAAAAATTAAGAATACTGGCTCTGTGAAGCTAGAACCCTACTTAACAGTTATTATCTGGGCTGTGGAAACTCGTATGTTCTTTCTCTGAGGATCAGCGTGCTGAAATGAAATGCCTTAAAATTAGAGTGCAGTGCATTCAGATATCATATCATAGCTGCATCTCCATCCAGGAAGCATGTGAAATCAAGCCAGTAAAGTACTTAAGTCTTCAGGAAAAGAATGTATGAGAACAGCAATGAAAATGAAGGTTGCTGCCCATGGCTCTAAGTCAAATTAACTTACAGAGCACAGAAGAAGGATGTTACTTGGTCTATTCAATATTTGGGTTTTATGATCATTTCAAAAATACAGTATTTCAAAGGTTTGAGGTTTGCTGATTGAACATTTGAGACTGATGTCAGGTACTGAGAGATTAATATAAAGCCTTCAGGATGCCCTTCCACACCCTCCACCGAGCTTCCAGTTAAAGATAGAATCATTTCTTCCTGAAAGTGCTTCTGTGGTCTGCTCTGAGTATTCAGCTTCCAGAACTGTCATCTCAGTGAAGTTTGTTTTATAAAGCTACCTTGATTCAGGTGTTTAATTGTAGCAATAAAAACAGATTAATTTAACTGTGAAAGCTTTTTGGGTTTCAAGCTGTCCATTTACCATTGCAAATGATACCCCGAGCAAGCAAATCCAACCAGCCTTGATTAAATTCCACCTATCTTTCAAAACCTTCTTTTTGCTTCGTTACTAAAAAGTTTTCCTTAAATCTAAACAATGTTCTGTTCTTCCTAGCCAACTTGGTTGGTGGAGTGGTTATGAAACGTTTGTTTATTGATAGTCCTTTCTAGAAAGAAAACTACTCTGGATTCTTCTATGATATGTATTACTTGGTACTGGGTTTATACTTGGTGCATAGTTGGAAAATAATTTATTTTCAAAATGTTTATAAGAAAAATATAGCCGGGCAGTGGTGGCACACGCCTTTAATCCCAGAAGTTTGGAGGCAGAGGCAAGCAGATTTCTGAGTTCGAGGCCAGCCTGGTCTACAGAGTGATTTCCAAGACAGCCAGGGCTATACAGAGTAATCCTGTCTCAAAAAAATAAAATAAAATAAAATAAATAAAATAAAATCAGAAAGTTAGAAAACTTAAGAAAAGGGAAAAGAGTTTACCCACTATTTATTGAATGTCATATATATTCAATGTATATAGTTTTAAGTCGGGATATATTCATGATTTCTCATAGAATTGTAGAAAGTATTTTTATTTGCCAGAGAAAGGACTGAAATTTAGCATGTGTAGTAAATGTATACAAGGCCTATAAATGCCAATTAATTCACAAGTTTCTTTTAAGCCCAGATATTCTAAATGGTTTGTCTTCTGTTCTGTTCTCTCTTGCTTCTCTGTGAGATCAGTTTGTCTGCTTCTGGTGAAATGAATTCTGGGAGCTTTTCATTTTCTAGCTGTCCCTTGAGTGGCTGAGAATGTTCAAACACCTCTGAACACCAGGGTTTTCTCTACTCAGCAATTTGCAGGTTACTTCCCACATAAAGCATTATCAGACTGCGGATTACAGAGTACTTTGCATAAGCATATGGAGCAATTGTTCTTTGTTGACAAATGTTAGACATAATATACATCATCATTTTAAAATATATATTTCGGTAAAATTTTATATATAAATATATTTGTAACAAAACCATCATTACCATGTCAGTTTCTAAAGTTCTCTTGGGTTCTTGATACAACCTTGAGAGAACACTTCAAGAGAGTTGGGAAAACTAATGTCCCTCATATTGTTCTCATCTTAGGAGAAATAATTCAGTCTCTTACTACTCATTAAGTGCTTCTAACATTAAGTGCTTCTTACTGGGGTGTGTTTGCAGATAGTTTTCATCTGATTGAGGATATCCCTTCCACTTTTCATAAAAACAAATCAGAGTTAAATGTTCTGAATTTTAGAAATATATTTTTGAGATAATAGATTTCCTACTATTTTGTTAACCTTGCTCTCAATAGATTGTTTTATTTTATTAGTTAGATAATTAATTTAAAACAGCGTTTCATGTAGCCCACACTGTCCTATGTATAGCTGCTTATGACCTTGAGTTTCAGATCCTCCTATCTTTACCTCCTTTGTGCTAGGATTATAGGTGTGTATAGCCATGCTGAGTATCTAACTATGCTAGGATTATAGGTATGTGCCATGACATCGACTTGTAAAAAGGGCAAAGTGTCAACTGTGTTCCAACAAGTGATCATATTTTACATATTTTACATTTTCCAGGACCACATATTTGTTGTGTCTATCCATATCCTAAAGTAGAAGTTTTTGGTTCTATCATGTGATGCAGACTCATTTGGTGTTCTGTTGATACAGACTCACTTTGCGGAGGCTCGGCCTGGGGCAGGACAGGTGATGTGTGGCAAGAGTATAAATAGGACTCAATGGACAGGGAAGGGGCACTGGCATGGTTAGCCTTGCACTCCTTCATTGGCCCAGCATCTTCACATGGCTGAGAAATTCTCTTGGCATCTCAGCTTGTTCTGGTCACTCCTGCTGATTCATGCTGATTCCATGGAGACCGGGCTGTTTCGGTTGGATTGTGCCAACTCTGCTGATAGGTGTTTGATATCCTGACACTATTGAACTGGATTGCTATCCTGGTTTCCTGACAGAGATTGGAATCTCCCCAAAGAACTACTTCTGAAGAGATTCACACCCTTTTGTTCTATTTACCACCTTTTCTCCCCTACCTTTGGACATGGGCTAGAGGGAGGGGGTAATGATTTGAGGACCCTTAATAAAAGGAGACTTTTAAAAAATCTAAGACTACCATATCCTCTTGTCTCTTTCTGGATCTTTCGTAAGTTTAGGAGTGTTTCATTAAATTGTTGCTCAGGGCAATATGGCTGAAGTGTAGAGCATCAGTGAGTATGGCTTATATACAGTAAGAGTAAGACTGAAGTAGTTATGCAGAAAGCAGTCAATAGACTGAAATTTAGAAAATAATTACTGCTTTTCTCCACAGTGAGGGTAATCTTCAGTTCAGGTCTCGTACACCAAACCAGAAGGGGAGACAGAAGCAGAAGATCCAGAAGACAAAAACCAAAACAAACAAACAAGCAAACAAACAAACAAACAAAAAACCTTACTATGATAGGAGAAAGGAGAGATGCAAGTAGTCTCATTTTCTTATCCATAATTATTCTCAAGGTTTTCACTGACCCTTTGGGAATGTATAAAATAAATTTCATGCTCCCATCTCTGGTATTGTAGTTGAATATACATTATATTGATTTGCATACCACAAACTGTATGTCATTAGTCCATATAGGAGAGCCAGGTCATGCCTTAATGACCCTAAGGTCCCAAAGGGGGGGGGGAAGGTTCCCTATATGAGTTTGAATACTGATGGGTAAATCTGAAAAGAAGTGTTCTACAGTCACAGAATACTTACCTTTGAACCCTGAGGAGAAGCTGTGGGTTATTTTGAAAAACCGGTCTTGACACTCTGAAGGGCAGCTTGAAATAAAATAGTAGGAAAGACCAAATATTAGATATTGGTTTATTGATTTATTTAATGAAGGCACAACATATACTGCTTATTGTCATATATGACTTTACCTTGCTACCATAAACAAAATTAGTTTGAGAGGACCAAAGGAAGTGAAAAGCCCCAACCCCAAGTTGTTTGTGGCCCTTAGCAACCTGACCACACATGCTTACACTTTCATCTATAACATATGCCTTTTTAAAAATGAAAACATAGCCCAGAATCTACCTGCTGGAAAATTTTGGTTGCTTGCTTGTTCACCCCAACTTGAAGTTTTAGAATATCGAATAAGATTGAGAATTTTGAATGGAACTGAAGTCTTTTAGGAACTATCTTGCTTCCTCCCACCTGTAGACACACCTCTTGTTCGGCCTCATTGATGTTGCAGTGCCAATTCTAGAGAGATTCCTGAAACAGTGAAAAGTAAAGTTCCCCACCAAAAGGCAGCAGAGAGCAAACTGCTAGGCAGAAGCAGTTGAAACTTACAACAAAAACTGTCAGGCACTCATTCACAGTAAATGTCAACTCCAGACACCAACTGCTAATGTGTTAGAGAACGTTGATTAGGGATTATGGAAGCTGCCTGTAAACTTTATGTTACCATTATTTAAGAACATCAGAAGTGACTTGATTCTAATTCTACCAGCATTTTATGTTTGTATTATAGGTTTCAAATCTGAGAAAGTCAGCATTTATATTTAGATGGAAGATATACTTGCACTGAATATATTATTAAAGAAAAAAATTGAAATTAGTATAAGCATCAACTTTGTTCATATGTACTATACTTACTTGAAAGTGATTTCTACCAAATGAATAATTAAAGTTACTCCCCTTTTCTGGTTAGTTTTTATCAACGTGAAAACACATAGAGTCACCTGGAAAGAAGGAACCTCTGTTGAGGAATTGTCTCCATAAGACTTGTGAGGGCAAGTCTTTGGGGGCATTTTCTTGATTAAATGGTTGATGTTAGAGGGACCAGCCCACTGTGGATGGTGCCATTCCTGAGCAAGTTGTTGTAGGTTCTATAAGAAAGCAGGCTGAGCAAGCCATGGAGTAAGCCAATAAGTAACATTCTCCCATAGTCTCTGCTTCAGTCCCTACCTCTATATTCCTGCCTTAAGTTTCTTGTTTGGTTTCCTGTGCTCATGGATTATGTACCTTTAAATATTAAATAAACCATTTCCTTCTCAAATATTCATTGGTCATGGTATGTATCACAATAGCAAGCAAACTTGAACAACCTTCAAATTGGATGAGTTCTACAGGATGAGGGGAGCCTTTAATTGATTTAAAAAAAAAAACCCTCCAGGAAATCCCCTCATGGCTTCTCAAAACCAAAAATCATATCCCATTTTTTTTTTACCATTTTCTTAATCATTTCCTAATCAAAATAGAATGCAAACCATTTTACTTTAGTTAGAATGATAGATCTAGAGGATACAAATGAATTCATTTTAGCCCTGTCCTTAGTGAACACTAAACCTTTGAGGCAAGAAAACTCAGACACTCATTACAGTAATGCTCTAAGAAAGGACCTCATGGCCTCTAGGGCACACAGAACAAAGGTCTCTAAGCTTGAGTGAAGGTATGCTTTCCAGAAGAGGAGGCTATGGAGTAGGCTTTTAATTAATGTCTGAGTTGACTAAAGAACAAAGATGAGAAGGAACTCAAGCCTGAGTGAGGTACTAAGATTCCTGGCAAATAGGTGGTTGTAGAAGACCAAACCACCAAGGGAGGGATGCAGAGTGGAAGCAACGAAGTGATGAAAGGCCCAGTGGGAGAGTCAAGAAGTGCCAACTCTATCCTGGAAACTGTGAGTAGCCTCAGCCAACAGCAAAGTGGACTCAGAATGACCCTATGCTGCCCTTCAATCCTGGCTGAAGAACAGCTTTCTTTAACCATGCTTCTTCTGTTGTGAGAGTCATTGTTGACTACTTCTCTCATGCCAGATAGGAAAATAATTTTCTTCCTTTGGTGCATCACTGGACTGGCGCAACCCTTGGGACATTCCTCATCACTGGAGAAAAGAGACTTACAAAGGGGAGCTGACTGAACAACAGGTTTGGCATTCTGATCTCCCAGAGAAATACTATAGACAGAGTGAGATCTGTTAGCTGAGTTCAGAGAGAAACACATGCAAACTATTTTACCTTAGGTCCCATCATGATATAAAACAACTAATGATGACTGCTTCAATTGACATACTCAAAAAATATGGAAGACCTCTTGCTTACAAATGCCCCTTCAAGTGGAGTGTAGGTAGCATGGAATTCTGAAACTCCATTAATGTTTTCTCATTTTCTCCAGAGGACATTTTGGAAAGGTGGTGCCCAAATTATGGCTGTCTCTCTACAATGACTCCATGCATACCACCATATTTTCCTACCTTCTGGTTCCAAGATCTAGTGCTCCCCATGGGAACTCAGTTCTGAAACTGCATGATGGCAGCAAACTTGTGAGTTTCTAGAGTTAGAGTATATGGCAGGAGCATGTATTTTCCCATTGAAAAACTCTGAGTGTACATTTCAAATTTAGAACAGCCGTATCTACCAGCACATCTCCAGTTGGAGACTCAAACTCATCAGAACCTGAACAATGTCCATTAATGCTGACAGTGCTAAGGAAGGGAGTGTGTGGGAGGTGGGAGGCATGGACTTCACTGAAGTCTCAGAGTCAGAGCCAGATTTCTGAAACCAATTTTTCTTAAAATCAACTCACCCAAATGAAGTCATTATAAAGCTAACCAAGGATAACAGCTCCATCAATCAAATCTTGTGCCTTTACAGTTGAGTGAAATTTTTTTCTTCCTTTTATAACCCAAACGTAGAAAATCATTTAATTTCCCAGTTAGAGGCAAAGGAATCTTTTCAGTCACTTCTTGCTCTTCACCTTCATTGAGCATCTCACCCCATTTTAATGCTGAGTTCTATCATTCACATACTAGTATTGAAAATTACTCAGGGGCAGCGTGGGATGGGGATGGGAGACACAACAATAAGTATCAGGATTTTTATGGGAAGAGCTAATCAAATTTTAGGAAGACACACCGATGTACTGTAGTGTTTCAAGGCAGGAGGTTAAAATAAGCTCTCCTCCCCCGTGGTTCAAGCTCATGGTTAGTGAAGAATGGGTTTCAGGACTTTAGGGGAAGGGTTCAAAGAAGGAAGCAGAGGACCCTACTGTGTAGCAGCAGGGAAGAAACCAGGCTCATGTTAGGATCATTCCCTTTTGAAAAATTGCAATATCATCCTAATAGCTGTAGTATATTCATTTTTTGTTCTCATTCTAGGAAGAAATGAAGTTATTATGGAAGATATGCCCCTTGAAAAGAATAGCTGATGAGGTGGGTTGATTATTACAGATGAATTACATTTAACTTATTGAAATTTCATAAAGTCCAAAATACACAGGAAAATTCTCATGAGACCAAGTCAGAGGCAGCCACATGCTTAGATCCAGCACACAATAGTCAGAAAACCTGACAAACCTATGAAAGTTTTTCTAGATAATATTTCTCAGAGGATTTAGGGATTTCCAAAAGGTGGGTGAAACAAACACCTATTTTTTAAGATATAGGGAAATCAAGTAAATTCTTAATTCAGGGCCTTCCTTTTTAAATGGAAGCGCAATAGGCTGAATGTTGTGTGAATTGTTCAAAGTCATGAAGGGTGTCAGAGTCATAGGCATGTTTTGAAATCATGTGTTCAGACTCACAAGTGGCCTCCTTCTAACAGTGCCTTAGTTGCTGAACACTGCATGGTTTGTTAATGAGAGCAAGAGTTTGAGGATTGTGAATGGAGGAGTAACCTAGTGTTTGTGCACAGTTAATGGATACTTAAAGCAGTACTTTAAAGTTATTTCTAATTAATCCACAACAGTCTGATATGTTTGTGTAAATTTCAATCTATAGGTGCAGAAGCTGTAATCCAGATAAGTTAACTTGGTTAAGCATCCAAAGGCTAGAACAGTGACACTAGAACCAGCTCCATGTCCACAATGGCCAATTGTCATTGGCTAGTTGACATTCTACAAGATGAGTTCAAGGAAGTGTCTATTTGTGATTGAAGTAGAAATTAAGGAAAATCAAATAGTATCTTTAGTCCAATGCCAGAATTTTCTCTGCAGAATCCCTGACCAGTATTCATGAGTTTCTACTTAAGTAACTACAGGCATGAAGAACTGTATACCTTACAAAATATAGAACTATTGTACATATGATGTATGAATGTTTCTCATATGTGATTCATTACTCTATACTTATAATATATATTCTCTAGTTCTTTTCATTAATTGTTTCACACTCAATCATTTATTTGTTAATCCAAGGGAGTACTGAACTTTATCTACTAAATATTAGGTACTACACTCTCCTGAGAATAAGATACTATTAAAAATATGTGTGTATATATGTGAATGTGGATGCATGCATGCATGCCATTGTGGTTGTATGCATGTAAAAGTTGGAGAACAACAGATAGTGCTGGTCTTTGCCCTTTCCCCATCATCTAGGAGACAGAGTCTCTTTGTTTTTGCCACTTCATATGCCAACTTAACTGGCTACAAATTTTCTGGGCATTTCTTGGTTTTCTCCCCTTGTCATCATAGGAATACTGAAAGTATAGATTCACGGCCTTTACTCACTGGGCTGTCTACCCAGCACATTGTTATCTCCATACAGCTTTTATTGTTTAAGCCAAGGACCTGGATATAACTCTATATTAATAACTGGAATAGAAACTTAAAAAGAGACAGCTTGTACTTTAAAATATGGTTTGCAAAACTGTACAATAAAATGTTTAGATAGAAAGCCGTAGATATGCCTCTGAGAATCTCTTAAGTGGTCTATGGGCAGAAATCTTCCTATGAAAGCAATCAAAAACCTTGGTTGGAACCTTGAAAACTTTCCTCAAAGAACTGGCTGAGCTATAGATAATGACATAGAGCAGTCCCAATTAAAGGGTCTGGCTGGTTTGCTTTAGGTAAAATGTGTGAGATGAGAGCTACCACTATGAAAATGCTACACCACAGACTCATGCTGTGAGGCAGCATCTCTCCAGACTTCCTAAGAGAAATGTCTATGAATGATGCCTTCCCCATGGCAAGATTGAACAATGAACAGTATCTATTGTATGTCAGGCCCTTTCTTAGTCATATCCAATAATTTATTAAGAGCTGTGGTCGTTGAAATAGGTATGGCCCCATTGACTCATGGGTTTGAATGCTTGACCAATAAGAAGTGGTACAATTAGGTGTGTCCTTGGTGGAGTAGGTATGGCCTTGTTTGAGGAAATATGTCACTTCGGGGACAGGCTTTTTGATTCCTATGCTCAAAGTATACCTGGTATGACACTTCTGCTGCCTGCAAATCAAGCTGTAGTATTCTTACTTCTTCCAGTCCCATGTGTACTTGGACACAGCCATGTTTTTCACTCTGATGATAATAGACTAAACTCTGAAACTATAAGCCAGAGACAATGAAATGGTTTTCTTTATAAAAATTGACCTTTATATGGTGTCTTTTCACAACAATGAAACCCTAACTTAAGCAACAGCATAATGAAGAAAGAATTATTCATTTTTGCGAAGTTACTTAAATCGGGCTCTTGAAATCTGTCTTCTTTCAAAGGTCAAAATTCCTAGCTTATTAAAAAGGAGTGGAATTCTCAATCATGTGTCTCAATTACTAGTTGTTTTATATTGTAGGATGCTGTTTTCTTTACATTTCTGAGCATAAAACCAACAGACTTCTTGATGGTTTCATTTAAGATTTAAAAGGAAATATGTTCAAATTTGAGCAGCTTTAGTTTTGGGATATTCATTTACATAGGGTCCTTTCAGGATCTGAGGAGGGAGGCCTTTGAAACAAAACCCATGTATTTCTACCAAGCCTGCTTCTTTTCTTAAAATGGCCTTTAGATGGGCTAGACAGATGATGGATTAAGAACATTTTTTGCTCTTCCCGAGGATGAAAATTGGGGTTCCAGTATCCACATAGCCACTCATGATTGACAGTAATTCCAGTTCTAGGGAGTCTGGTGACCCCTTCTGATCTTGCAAGCACTAAGCATTCCTATGATGCATAGACATAGATGCAAGGAAAACAATCATATCATACACATAAAATAAAACTAGCTAAATGTTTAAAAAAATAGTCCTTAGAATTTGCAACTATTTGAGGGAAAAAAGGGGATGAGTGGTAGGGGAAGGGGGCACAGCCAGATGTAATGAATGATGAATGAGATCAAAGTGAATTAGATAAAAAAAACATAATGAAGTCCCTCAATTAGCATAATTGATACATGTTAATAACTTTTAAAATTGTGACCAATTTTGCTTCATAAAATCTGTACTAAATTCACCTTTAGAAATAGTTCATCAAATAAATATTTATTTTGTTGTCATATATTCATTACATGAAGTAATGATTTCTTTTCTTTTTTTTTTTTTTTTCTAGACAGGGTTTCTCTGTATAGCCCTAGTTGTCCTGGAACTCACTTTGTAGACCAGAAAAATTGCTTCTGCCAATCTTGCTTTAGGAAGATATTTGCAGTTACTTTCTTTAAAATAGGCCTTACATGGGCTGGAGAAAAGATGGTTCAATGGCTAAGGATTCTTGCTGCTCTTCCAGAGTACCCATGTTCAGTTCCCAGCACCTATACAACCACTCACAGTTGTCTGTAACTCCAGTTGCAGGGAGACTGACCCACCAACACCAGGCAACAGAGATTTATGTGAAGAGAACTGATTGACAGGGGATGAGATCTAAGGTCTTTGGTTAACAGCTAATAACCAATTTCTAACCTTAAGGAGAGGGAACAGGCAAACAAGCACTCAGCCTCACTTCTTTCCTGTTCTTTGACTTTCTATGGCATCTCTTATAAGCTGTTTGTGATCACAGCACCACAGAGCTTACAGGAGCAGCCTCCTAGAGCATGACTTTCAGAATAGTGGACAGATGGTTCTAGAAGAGAAATGGATGACAACTGACATACTGATGTGTCATATTTAACACTTAGAATCCCAGCAAAGATGTGTTCTAGGGAAAGGATTCTATAAAGTAAATTGTCTAACCTGATAATGTGTAGAGCCAGGAGCAGCAAGAAAACACACACACACATGCACACGCACAGGCACACATGCTCACACACAAATGCACACACACACACACACACATGCATATACACATATGTGCGCACACACACAAAGCATGTTTTGTTGTAGTCTTGAACTGGGAGTTGGCAGTATCTGACATCACAGATGTTTACATTAATCTAAAGGTATCTAAAGTTTGCCTTTGGCCAACTTTGAGGCATTGTTACCAACATATAAAATGTTAAGCTTCCAAGGAGATGACTCTTGTAACATGAAGCATTTATTTGGGGCCTTGCTTACAGTTTCAGAGACTTAGTCTATTATCATTATGGTGGGAGCATGAAGACACTAGTCAGGCTTTGTGCTGGAGCAGTAGTTGAGAGATTTACATCCTGATCTTCAGGCAGCTGGCAGAGGGAGAGCTACTGTGCCTGGCTCAGGTTTTTGAAACCTCAAAGCCCTCTCCCAGTGACACACATTCTCACACCCAGAAAACCTATAAACATGAAATTGGAGACCATAATATATAAGTAAAATATCTGTTAGGGGAACAAATGCACCAAGGATTGAGAGGAAGAACAAAACGTCCAAAATACCATTAAATTCATTTTGTGTTGACCATGGACTGGTGGGCATGAACCCTGGTTTGTTTGTTTGTTTGTTTGCTTGTTTTATTTTATTTTATTGAGTGTATGGTAGAAGAGTGAAAATGGGTCAAAAAGGAGGGAGGGAAGGAGGGAGGGAGGGACGGAGGGAGGGAGGTCTTTCCCATGCCTGGATAATCCATGCCTTAGGAAGGAAAGCAGCCAAACAGGTTAGTGTGCAGCCAGTTGTGGTGCTTTATCCAAAATTTGGTTCTGGCCTCCCATTTTATTCTCAAAGGACAGTCTGGAAACCCTCCTTCTCCATGATTGTTCCCCTTTGTGATGCATGCGTGCGTGCCTGCGTGCATGTGTGCATGCGTGCGTGTGTGGGTTATGAAAAACAGAAGGCAGGAGGAACTGGCCGACCTCCTTATCTTATAGATTGCCCAAATATATCTTTGGTGAAAGTATTCCATGGCCACTGTGTGCTCCCTGAGATTCGCGTTTACTCCTTCCATGAAGCTTGTTCTCAACCATGATTTATATATACCCAGTGAGACAACATTGGAGAACACTAATGTTTCCTTTGAGTGGTTATCAATTGGAGCTATCTTCTAGCTTAGGGATGGGGCTTGTGTCTACTTCCATTCTTTAAGCTTCACATTCATCTGGCTTAGACATGGCCCTCTGCTTGCTGCCAAAGTTCTCTGTGAGATCAAATGTGTATAAGTCCTGTGTATCTAGAATGGTACTGGTGTCACTGAGGTGGCCTGAGGTATAATTCTAGGATACTGCTTACAGGACTGTCATCCATTCCGCTAATGTTACCTGTCTAAATATCACTTTGTGCACAAATATTATCTCTAGGGTTGACAAGCTTTTCATCTGCTTCACTGACAACTAATATCTAGTTTCTCTCCATATATTAATTTTTATCAGTGATTTTGTATCTCTATGGAATTATTTAAGGAGTTCTCTGACCCCTCCTTCCAAAGACCAAGAAGATCTATCCATAGACAATTTAAGGTAGAAAAACTAATGCATATTAACAGTGTTGAATCCTGATAGACGATTATGATACTATTTGTTCATAAGGTAGAGAGACATGTGTTCTGGACCAAGGACTTGACTAGAACTAAAGTTCAGGCTTCTGTTTCTATTCTGTTTCTATGTAGAATAAGACATAATAACTAACAGAATGGTAAGAAAAAGTGCTAAAAATAGGAAATTTTTGTCCATGGTGAGAACTAAATCACTACAGTGTGAGTGACTTTTCAAACAAACCTACAAAAAGACAACCTATTTTTCATATTTTATAAGGAAAATAAATTTCATAGAATTCTCTTTAAAGCTTGTGAACAGCAATATGATCCATGGCCACGAATCCTCTAAGTTACTGCAAAGAAAAGTCAGCAGTGCCCAACACAGGTTTAGACTATTAGCTTGGAAGGCACATCCCTTAGCAACAGGCACACATGACTTTCATGTTTGAATTGATAGCATTAAGAAATAGTTATGAGATAGATGGTGAAGATTCATGCAAATATCACTAAACTAAGATAATCTGTAGTTCAGATGGCATCACTATTCCATGTGGTATAATCCAAAAACAATTTAAATAAGCCACAAAAAATATTGTGGGTTTTCTTGAATTAACTGATTTCTTTAATTCAACAATTAGTAATTGAATGCTTGCCAGGTTTGATATACTATATGCATTGGTCACAAAACCATATGCCTCACACAAACTATTGTAACAGAAGGATAGAAGCACATATATGTGACAGGATGTTATGCTTGTTATTACATTTTTAGGATAAATATACTTCTTTTGGAATGGGCTCAGAAATACATGAGTGGTTTGTATTTATGCTTCTTTATATTAGACCTCCACCTCTCATATAACCTGGATTTGCTTTGTATTTCAAAGTAGGGAAATATGTTTTCCATTACAAGAGCAAATATATGAGGCCACCAATTTTTAAGGCAAAAATTCACTTGGCTCATGAAATTAGAGGCTTCAATTCATGATAAGGGAAATACACTGAACCTCTAGTAAGTGCATTAGACAATACTAGGGGCACTTGGTAGAACAAAAATACTTATTTCACACCTAGGATGAAAAAGAAAAGGAAAGATAAAAGGAATAGATTAAACTACTTTCTCCTTCAAGGGAACTCTCTGATGGCTTGAAGACGGATCCCTCATTCCTGTCTTAAAGGTTCCACCACCCCTCTCCCCCCCTCAACAGCACCACTTTGGAGAGCAACTATTCCTTATTTAGGAGGAATTTAAGATCCAAAGTGCAGCAAACCACAATGTATTTAAAGAAAATATATCATTTCAATATGTTATGTATTTATTTTACACCATTTTGAATCAATTGCTGAAGAAGAAATTTAGTTTTAGAATAAACTATAAGAATATTCTGACATTTATTTCTTGACTTCTAAGATAATATAAACAAATTTCCATTTTAACCATAAGAAAACTTCTATGAGTTCTCCGTGGAGTTTGTGCTCTATTGGCCTTCTCTGCCAGTCTTCTCCATGAAACCTTCATGAACTGCAGGACCATAGTGAAGAGTTAATTATTGTCTCTGTCTATTTTATGCCACCATTTCTTAATGTTTGTTACAATGTTTGTGTGTTAATGTTGTAGCCAAATATTTTGTCCTTTCAAGGACAGGGTGTTACTTCAGAGCATGCTGTCACCTCTGCTCCTGCTGGAATAAATTGACTACAGTGTGACAAGCCTAGAAGAAAGCTAGGCAGTAAATATAAGTAAGAGCATTTTATCTGATCTGCCTTTTGGGAAGACTCTTGGGAAATAACCCTCCAGTCTCCCACATTCTAGCACGATTTCTTGTTTTTAGTTACAAACCAAAGGTTCCTACTGGGTAGTGTTCGGGGCTAGGACATGATGTTGAACACTGCAATATTATATAACTACCTGTTTATATCAAATAACAATAGATGCCTTCTGCAGGCTCCCACAGCAACATTGATCAAAATCTGAGACACATATCATATCTCCTAGGTTGTGTGAATTATGGAGAGTGGAGAGGTAAACCCATTTGTTCTCTGGAGAGCAACATTTGACTGCTGGTTTTGTAGTGATTGAACTAAGTTCTTTCCTGGAATGTGTGGTTCTAAGTCATAATTTAAGGTAAACATCTTTTCTGACTGTTACCATAAATGCCTAACAACTGTGACTAAATCATTCCTGTTTTCCTATTTTTATTCCTCAGGAAAGGAGTCAAACAGGAGACCAAATGCTCAGGTGGAAGGGCTTTACAGTGAGTGTCATCATCAGTGTGCTAGGTAAGGCCCAGCACCTTCTTCTAAGATCTTGGGGCAGGAGTAAGCATGCAGATTAACCCTTCAGAGGCTGGATGGTGAGGAGTCCTTCACTTCCACCATCTAGAGCCAGTAGCACTGATTTATAAACCAAGGATCCATGATAAAGAACAGGCTTTGGACTTAGATAGGATTCTTATTGTTGGTGTATTTTGTTTGGGTTCTGAGGATTGAACTCTGGCCTCATGTTTACCCACTATATACTTTACCCCTGAATTAAAACTCCAGCCTAAACTTCAATGTCTTCCAGCCAACTAACTGCTGGTTGACAGGGAAAATTAAATTTCATTCCACTACAACACTGCTTTCATGAAAATGTGCACTGTTGTATTACTCTTTATTGTTACTATAGAAAAAAAATTACCTATAGATTCATAATGATGAATAAGGGACTTGGTAAGCTCACAGCTTGGAGTCTTGATAGGGTGGTGCCAGCATCAAACTGACTCTGGTGAGAACAACATGATGCATGATGTCATTCAGCAAGAGTGAGTGTAAAGGAAGATCACTTGCTGAAACAGAAAGTGAGAGTGATGATCACCAGATACTTTAACTTGCTCCAATAAGGACTTACTGAGGTCCTATCAGAACTACATAATCCATGCTGAGGAGTATGTCTTTGCTTCTCCTCCTAGAACTTTCAACACACAAACTGTTAGGTAACAAATTATCGCCAAGCAATAGCTGTTGTCAGAAGACATTAAAGTATGTGTCAGTTGTAAATAACCTAGTGTATTTGTTCAGTAAATAAACTAAGCATAACAGACATTACTGAATAAACAGAGCTTATTTTGGCCATAGCAGTAATCAGTCAGCTCTTGCTTTCCCAAGAAGAAAGTGAACAGATGGTTGAGACAGTGATTCAGCAATGGGGAGTATCATTGGTCTTTTAATTTTTTTTCAGTTTACAATGAAAAACACGCTTTATCCTGCTATAGAAATAACACATTTTTAAAAATAATGGATTTTAATATTCTGGCTAATGTATATTTCCAGAAAATTATAGAAGAAACCAACAGTTGAGGGTTTCAAGACTTCACTAACAGAATCTATGAGTCCTTTATCTTCCTGGTCTTGTCTCAGTGCCCCTTCAGTAGAGAGACAGGCCCAAATATCCCATTTCCCTGTGATAGTAACTTCTATTTTGGTACTGAAAACTTATGTTTGATGTTTACAAGTATTAGTTTTAGGGTGTGTTTTTTCTCTAAGAAGTGGTATTCTGGAGTAGTCAGTTAATGTAAGTGAATAAAAATATAGTTCCTAGAGGAATAATCTTGTAAATTAATTGGGTTGTATTAACCCACAAGGTATTTTTGGTTTACTTTGCAGTTGGGAAGTTACTTTATGTTCTCCTAGAAAAAGATACTACGTGCTATTACTTAACAACTTTATTTTGTGTAACAGCTTTCTTAATTGGTTAAGTGTTTAGAAGTCCTTGTTGAACAACTCAGTGTAGTAATACTCCACATAGAAATATTGATGTTTAGCTCAGTTGTGCTTATTGACAGGGTTAGAAAGGACTTTTTACTTTCTCTTCTTAGACAAATTGTTACTAGAATAAAAAACTAAGCCTTGGATATTACTCATTATTTTAAAATTTTTTATGTTTGACATAATAAATCCTAGATTAAACTTCTATTTCCTGTGTCCAGGTTGCGCAACTAATTATTTTTTTTCTAGGAAAAAAAAAACAGGTTTATTAACAAAAAAATCAAGCAATAAATAAATAAATAATAAAATAACAGGTGTTTGGAATTCTACAGTTATAAAAGTAAGTATTAGTATTTCTTGAGAAAGTTCTTTAAAATATCATTTTATATCTATGTAATTGTCACAGATAAATTAAAGGGGCATCACTGAATGAATCGAGTAATCTCTTTATTTTGAGTTGATTGATCTCAGGGTCTCCTGAACTGCGAAACATATATACATCTCTTTATACTTTATATTTTGAGACATGGGTTTAGTAAGTTGTCCAAACTTAGTTAACTGTTTTCTTCCGCATGCAGGCGACCAGTTAGGATGATAGACCCCCAAGCATTGACACAGTTCTGTTAAAACTTTATCCTTCAAAAGGGTGTAATAGTTTGATTGTCTAATACCTAATGATTTGTCCTTGAATTTTCAAAACATTTTTATTATTTTTTTGAGAATCTTATGCAATGTTTTAAATTTATTTCACCCCATATCTCCTCCTTTAAGCATCCCCTCCATCGCTTCCCACTCATCTTTAACAAGCCCTCCTCTTTCTTTTCTGCCTCATGCTCCTCTACTTTCTTTCTTATCATGTTGTTTGTGTTGCCAGAGCACACTTAGGACTGCGACCTCACCGAGGTATGTAGTTAACCTACAGGTACCACATTATTAAAGAAAACTGACTCTTACCCTGCCAGCAGCTATCTAATGCCAATAGCTCCTATGCTAGTGGTAGGATTTCATCATCACCTCTCCCTTTATGTTGGTATTTTAACTGGTTTGAGACTGCTGACAAATTTTCTATCAGTTCATATGTGTAGCTTCCACATTGTATCTGAAAAACAGTTATTCTTCGAGATTTTCCACCACCTCTGGCTCTTACAAACTTTTTACCCCACCCCTTCTTGAAGATTTCACAGCTTCGAAGGCAGCTTTATACTATGCATGTCCACTTTAGGTCTGAATCTTCCACAATCATATTTTTTAAGCACCAAGAAGTTAAGGATCTTTTTATTAATTGTTACCTACTGCAAGAAACAGCTTCTCTAATGAGAACTGAGGCTCTGATTTATGAATATAGTAACAAATCATTAGAAGTAATTTTAATTCTATATCCATTTAGTAAAATAATAGTATTGGGTTCTCCCCTATAGTCTATAGACTACTTAGCTATCGATTCTTGGGTACTTTAACAGTGACAAGTATATATTCATTCCACAGAGTTCACCTTATATCCAATCAGAAAATTGGATACCCCTTGTCCTGGCTAGTTTTATGTCAACTTGACATAAGCTGTAGTCATATGAAAGGAAGGAACCTCAATTGAGAATATGACACCTTGAGATTCAGCTGTAAGGCATTTTTTTTCTTTTTTCTTTTTTTTTTAGAAAGGGTTTCTCTGTGTAGCCTTGGCTGTCCTGGAACTCACTCTGTAGACCAGGCTGGTCTCGAACTCAGAAATCTGCTGCCTTTACCTTCCAAGTGCTGGGATTAAAGGCATGCACCAAGACTGCATGGCTAGTAAGGCATTTTTTAAATTTATGACTGATGGGTGAGGGCCCCATCCATGGTGAGTGGTTCTATCTCTGGACTAGTAGCCCAGGGTTTTATAAGAAAGCAGATTGAATGAAGCCACAGGAGCAAGCCAGTAAGTAACACTCCTCCATAGCCTCTGTATTATTCTTACCTTTAAGTTCCTGCATGGTTTGAATTCCTGCACTGACTTCATTTGATGATAAACAACAATATGGAAGTACAAGATAAATAAACTTGTTCCTTCCCAACTTGCTTTTTTGGTTATAGTGGGCCAGCGACTCTAGTGTTGAGCATTTTCAAAACTAGTGTTTAAAATAAAAGGGCCCAGATCACTGTGGCCAGTGCCAAAACTGGGCAGATAGGCCTAGGTTCTAAAAGAAAGTAGACTGAGCATGAGGAACGAACTAGCAGGCAGCATTTCTTCATTCATAACCTCTGCACCAACTCCTTCCTCGGGGTTCTTTCGCAGATTTCTTGATGATAGGCTGTGATATGCTGTAAGCTGAAAAAAAAAAATCTCTTTCCTTCCCAAACAGCTTTTGATCATAGTGACCATGGCAACAAAACTTACCTAGAGCAGTGTCTTCTGTAATATTGAAGTTTCAATTTATTTTATTTTATGTCTGTAAGTTGAATACTATTACTGAGATTTTATAGAGTCCATGTTTTATTATCCAGCTCAGCAGTTCTTTGATCAGTCATTTTTCTTCTTGCTTCAAGTTTTCCCTTTCATAAGACCATTATTTCTTTTAACTTTCCTGAAGGCATTGTAGTGGTGAGATTCAGTTTTATTTAAATCTTATTTGCCCCTGATCTCAACAGCGGGTGTCATTGAGTTACCATTCCAGTTAACTCACTAGTATTCCAAGTCCGTTCTCAAGGGGCTTCAATTCCTTTGTGGTTGTTAAGCTCTGCACTATGTGTATAGTCTCTATTTTGGTAGATTTGCTTTTTGCGGTGTTTTTGCTCTTTTTTTTTCTTCATATTTCTAGGATAGGTCTGAGTGGAGATTTATTTTTACAGCTCGATGAATTGCAGAGACAGAGCATTTGGATGGATAACCATGAAGAATTGTGTAATCTTGATAGAAGTCCAGTGAAATCATTGAGTAATCTGGATTCCAAACATTTTAGCCTTTTAATTCTCCATGCTTCATAAATTGTTTTAAAATGTCTAATTTTCATTATAGTATCTTGTCAAACATTTCTTCTGATGCTTCTAAAAAAGCTCTTTAGCTGACAGAATTGATTCTGTGTCATTTCTTTTAAGTTTCTAATTTTATAGTCAATATTTAGGATACTCTTTATTATTCTTATGTATGTATGTATGTGTGTATTTTTGTGTGTGTATATGTAACTTTGAGAGCACATCTGTAGTTGAATGTGTATGCAAGTGCATATGTGTATTGTGTAGGTCAGAGGACAACCACAGGTTGTTATTTCATTGTTATTCAGTTGGCATCAACATTTAGGGGGCAGGGAATCTCACTTAGCCTGGAGGTAAAAGAGAAGGCTACATTAGCCGTTTGTAGAACTGCAGGAATCTGTTAGTCTCTCCAGTCCCAGTACTGGAATTACAGGTGTGTGCCATCATCCCCAACTTGACATTTTATACATGAGGTTTGGACCTCAAACTCAAGATCTCATGCATAAAAGGCAAACATTTTACTGTGCCCCAAGCTTAAGTAATTCAGTGACTCTGTGGGCTTTGCATGAGGACTTTTTTCCTTTTTTAACTGCCATGAAAATATAAGCATATTGAAAACACCTATCTACAAAGGCTGTGGGGATTGTTTTGCTATGCATTTTCTGTGTACCCTTATGCTGGATATTTTGGGGGTGATTCATTGGCTTACATTATTTATACATATTTATTTCAAATTCATATTCTCTGAGACTTCTATGGAATACCTATGATAGATGACTTCTAAGTGCCTAACACTAATATTAATGCAGAACAGCAATGTAGTAAGGTTTGAAGTTGATGTTTTGGTGTACCACTTGGTTAAGTAAAGGAAATTTGAGAAATATTTTTTCTTCCAGTTTTATACATATCTAAGGGTTAACTTGTGGGGTTGGTACCTCCATCCCTCTCAAACCTGTCTTCCACTTTTCTTCTACTTTTTCTTCTTCCCTGGTACTCATTTTTATCTTGTCTCTTCTCTTCCTTCCCACTTTTCTTCTTCTTTCTTCCTTTCTCTATCTCCTTTTCCCCTTCCTTTCTTCAGTCTCTCTTTCTCCTTCTGTGCTTACATTTTTTTATTGAGGGCATAGTGATTAGGGATCTCAGTTATTTTTTGAGTCTTTATTTCCAATTTGCACTTTGCTGTCCCTGGTTCTTGTATCTCACCTGAGGAAGATTGCATGTAATTGCAAATATTATAAGCCTTACATATACAGAATGGGTTAATTTTTCACAGTATTTGCTTACTTGTTTACAGTAAAAGAGTTTATATTAACCCCATATTTCATTGTAAAGATTTTTACTTACAGTCTTATAAGTTCAATTTTATATTTACAAATACAAGTTTATTACCCATGTGGATTATTATTCTCTCTCAGTTTGTTGAAAATATATTTTCTCTCAAACAATATATCCTAATTACAGTTTGCCTTTTAAAATGTTGATATGATGGGTTTTGTTTTATATTATAATTTTTGTTATGTTTTCTTGTTATCTCTTAGAAGTCTCTACTTTTCTAGTGAGACACAGACAGGAAATAGATTTGAATGAGACCAAAGTTGTGAAGGAACTGGGAGGCATGTGGGCAGTGACTGTAATCAAGATATATTATACAAATACATTTTTAATATCTGATTTATTATTGTTTGAGGTTTTACAAAGATTGGTAGATTCCAGTGCTCCAAATTTTTAAACCAAAACCTACAATTTTTCTTAAACTATATTTAAAAACATGTATCTATAATATAGTCAACTTAATAAATATTTAGAATTTTGCAAATATTATTTGAAGTAATTTCTGCTCCCCCCCTAATTTTAGAATAGTTGTCTTTATTTCTACTTACATTTGCTGTGCTGTCTCCCACTAATTTTTTTAGCAAATTAACAGATGTTCATTTTTCAAAGTGGTTTTTCTTACCTATATTTAACAATTATGCCACTTAATTAAGCATATAAGCATATAATGAATACTTTACTATAATATTTCAATTTAATGATTTTTTTGAATTTTTATTGGTATGTCCTTAACTTAAAGTGACTTCAATATTAGTGTTTTTATCTTTTAATTTTCCTGAAACTTCTAGATAGTCTCTATTTTAAAAAAAATACAAAATAATAGATAATATATACATTATCCAGTTTATATTTGATGTCTATTCTGTGCTTTTTAGTATTGTTGCAATTCATGAAAATGTAGTATGTCATAATATTTTCTGAGTATCATAGAACTTTTCATGTTTTTACATAAAATTTTTACATTAATTTTTCACAAAATAGAATTATGTAAACCATACAATGAGTTCATGAAAAGTAAGTAAAATTCATGCTAATAGAATATGACATTTCATCTAGCTCACTTTCATATATTTGTATAGACAGTTCTCTAGTTTTAGTTACATCTATCCCTTATGTCAAATTATATGCTATTTGAGATCTGTGTGCATATGTGCCTATAAATTTAAGACTACTTAGCCTCATTCCATCAGTTTTGTTCCATATGATTCCATTTATTTCAACGATTTGAATGATTAGAGTGATCACCAAGGTATAGTTGGCCTTGACTTCCAATCATAGCTATGTTTATAATGAAAAATAAGATCCCCACATTGATAATTCATAACCTAACATTTTTGGTCACAGATATATCCTGTATACATGAGATAAATATGAACCATCTTTCACCTCTATATTCATCTATCTATACCTGTTCAAACATAACAATACATGTATTTATCTGTGTGAGTGATTATGCATCTGTGTGCATATATATGCAAAAAGAAAGGTTGACATCCAGTGTCTTCTTAAATCACTTTCCACCTTATTTTTCAACACAGAATTATTTATTGAACCCAGAACTCAACAACTTGACAAGATGGCCAGTGAACCCATTAGATTTTTTCTGTCTCTATCCTTGTGATTCTAGGATTGTAGTTATATACCACCATATCTAACTATTACTTAAGAAGGTACTAGAATATGGTCTCAAGCCTTCATGCTTGCTCAGTGATGACTTTACCAATTGAGCTGACTCCTCAGTATTTCTCTCTTTCTCTCTTTATGTTTCATTTATATTACATGGGACATGTGTTTATTATAGTTAATTTATTGTTGCTTTCATATTATCTCATTTTTATGTTTCATTTTCAAGACAGTTTTATAGAAGTCAGCACTGAAGCTTAACACTATTTAGTATGAGTCAGTCCTCATCAATAGTCTTTTTCATATAATCCCACGGATGACTATTGAATTGCCTTTGTCCTTTGGATGAACTATGTTTTCATTTAGGATTTTAAAGAAAGATATAGAAATAATTTATCTCAAGAGACTTTATGATTTTTATAATAATATTGAATTTTAGCAGAATATGGCCTAAAACAAGACAGCATCTATCTAGCTCAAATAGTATATTTTTTTTCTAGAAGTTATAGCAAGCATGTAGGGATGGACCATGAAGAGATGAGCTGCCATACTTTGTGAATTCTCTGAAACCATTTCCACAGATATCATCTGACTTAATTTTTAGATATACTAGATTAGGGATGTAGTATTCCTTCTCTCGAAGGAGGAACTTGTTGTAACTTGAGGTGTAGTTGGTGCTATCTAAATTCTCAGATATGAGAGATGAAGCTTCCAGTCTCTACTTTACTATCTAGTCCTGCCCAGGAGAGGATGTGGCATATTAGGGTAAGAATGGAGTGTTACATCACCATCTCACCATCAATTCTACCACTTGGGAGGCTGAGGCAGAAGAATCATTCACTTAGGTCCAGGCTGGGTTATGAAGTAAGAATCTGTCTCAAAAGAAAAGTAGGAGTCGTTATGGAGGTAGGGAGGCAGCGGATACCAGATGATATTTGAGAAGAGTGAATGATTCATAGGAATTTCCCTAGTGATCAAGGAAGGAGAAAATATGCCAGGCTAAGAAGAAAAGAGGAACAAAGGGTATTCTTACTGTTCAAGAGTATGTCGATTATTTTCTTTATTTGATTTCCAAAATATCTTATTAATGAAGGATTATTGAGTTTCCTTATGCATTCTTCCTTTATGCTGAATATAGTGTACATGATATTTGTTTCTTTCATGTTTCCCTACCCCTTTTTCCTGAATAACAAATCTGGTTTAAGCAGCAGCATAAAGGCTATATTTACTAGCCTCCCCTAATATTTGTGGTCACAAACATATTACTGGGAAACTCCTGGAAAAGCTCTGTTGGAAATGAATTGAGAGATGTCATTTCCTGTTGTTTCCTGTTGGGGTCTTTGATTCATTTAAAAAAACCATGTATGTCTTAAACCATAGGGTAATCTTAACATTAGAAGCTGCATGCTAGTAACTGTAAAACTGCAGGGCAACATGAGGTGGGTTCACTGGTGACAATACAACATCCCAAATATATATATTTTAAGATGTATTTTAGGTGAACAAAACAGTAATCTTTGGCTTAGGTCCCTGCTGAGCACCTATCCTATCTGCTGCTAGCAGCCACAATCAACTTCCAGCCCATCTTTCCACCATATAGCGGTTATTCTGAAAATCCTAAGGCTGGTCACCGAGGTCCTTATAAATACTTACTTTGAGGAAATAATATTTAGAAAACCACACAGAAATGTTGAGAAAATTCTGATTTTGGATCCGATTTCCAAGGTGGACTCAAAGATGTTCTTATAGCAATGGTGTAAACTGGAATGAAGCCAGGAGTCATTCAGGAAGACAAAGCGGTTATATGACTGCTGATACTGCTACAGTTTAGGAGAAAGTGGAGGGCTGGAATGATGACCTTTCAGGAAGAACAAATGGTTTTAAATAATGGATTTTTACCCCACCTCCTCCTACAGTCAAGAGCAAAAGGATGAAAAGGGAATCCCATTCTTCTATTAATAACTCCTTAGTCAGTCTCATGCTGACAAAGCAAAAAGCCACTGTAAAATTAGCAATTGTGCCTGCAAATTAGTCCCTGTCAAAGCCATTAAAAGTGAAAAGGAATTAAAGAGAATTCTATTAATGGAGTCAAGGATGGAAAACCAGAAGTGTTAGCGTATAAATGCCCAGAAAACCAATGCTTATTTTAAGAAAGGTATTAGCCTGGCCTTAAAAAGCTGATTGCATCTGTGCTTGAGAAAAATGGTAATTTACAGCCTGTGGGTCAGTGCTTTTCTTAATGGCTGCATGAAGCAAATCTATCAGAGCTTGGAAGAGCACATGAAACAGCTGATGTTACTGAATGATGCCACTTAAAACCCTAATTTGAGGAAACCCTCTTCCTCCTTAGAAAGGCAAAGCAGGCAGTGGAAAGATTTGGAAAGTTATAATGTAAGTGAAGTTTGAGTACTGGTCTGTCCCTCCACTCACCCACCATGTGAAAGCCTCCATGGGATCTGTATGTTGTCAGATTCCCATGTGCAACTTTAGGACAATGATAACTAAATATTCAATTTTGAGAATAATCAGAAAAGAACCAAATCTCAATGATGATGGTAACCGTTCCTAACAGAGCATCCTCAGCAAAAGAAATGAATTCCTTCCCAGACAGTTTCCTGTAGAGCTTAACTGTCTTTCACAGTCACATTAATGAAATTCCTCTTCATTTCTAGAATCAATGAAGTATTGGGGGGTGGGTTGGAGGATTCACTAAATCTCAGTAACTCTGTCTTAATATAAGCAAGTATTTTGTGTCTAAAATATTTACTTCCCAAAGGGGGCAACATAGAAACAAAGTAACCACCGCAAATTAAGGAAAACTACTACTTAAAGGTGAATAGATCATAATGTAAGCCCAGGTTTTTTGTTAGATATTTTCTTCATTTACATTTCAAATGCTACCCCCAAAGTCCACTATACCCTCCCCCACCCTGCTCCCCAACCCTCCCACTCCCACTTTCTGGCCCTGGAGCATATAATCTTCCCAAGACCAAGGGCCTCTCCTCACAATGATGGGCAACTAGGCCATCTTCTGCTACATATAGATAGAGACACAAGCTCTGGGGGTAGTGGTTAGTTCATATTGTTGTTCCTCCTGTAGGGTTGCAGAACCCTTCAGCTCCTTGGGTATTTTCTCTAGCTCTTCCATTGGGGGCTCTGTGTTCCATCCAATAAATAACAGCGAGCATGCACTTCTGTATTTGCCAGGCACTGGCATAGCCTCATAAGAGACAGCTATATCAGAGTCCTGTCAGCAAAAGCTTGCTGGCATAGTGTCTGGGTTTAGTGGCTGTTTATGGGATGGATCTCTGGATGGAGCATCTGGATAGTCCTTTGTTCCCCCACTCAGTTCCAAATTTTTTCTCTGAAACTCCCTCCATGGATATTTTGTTCCCCATTCTAAGGAGAAACAAAGTATCCACACTTTGGTCTTCTTTCTTCTTGAGTTTCATGTGTTTTGCAAATTGTATCTTGGTTATTCTAATTTTCTGGGCTAATAACTGCTTATCAGTGAGTGCATAACATGTGTGTTCTTTTGTGACTGGGTTACCTCACTCCTGAGTGATATTCTCCAGATCTATCTATTTGCCTAAGAATTTCATGATATCATTGTTTTTCATTGTTCAGTAGTACTCCATTGTGGAAATGTACCACATTTTCTGTATCCATTCCTCTGTTGCGGGACATCTGGGTTCTTTCCAGTTTCTGGTTATCATAAATAAGGCTGCTATGAACATAGTGAAGCATGTGTCCTTATTACCAGTTGGAACATTTTCTGGGTATATGCCCAGGAGAGGTATTGCTGGATCCTCTGGTAGTACTATGTCCAATTTTCTGAGAAACCACCACACTGACTTCCAGAGTGGTTGTACCAGCGTGCAATCCCACCAACAATGGAGGAGTGTTCCTCTTTCTCCACATCCTCGCCAGCAACTGCTGTCACCTGAATTTTGGATCTTAGCTATTCTGATTGCTATGCTCAGTGTTGTTTTGATTTGCATTTCCCTGGTGATTAAGGATGTTGAACATTTTTTCAGGTGCTTCTCATCCATTCCATATTCCTCAGTTGAGAATTCTTTGTTTAGCTCTGTACTCCATTTTTTAATAGAGTTATTTGATTTTCTGGAGTCCAGCTTTTGTATATATTGGGAATTAGTCCCCTATTGGATTTTGGATTGGTAAAGATCCTTTCCCAATCCGTTGGGGGCCTTTTTGTCTTATTGACAGTGTCTTTTGCCTTACAGAAGCTTTGCAATTTTATGAGGTCCCATTTGTCGATTCTCAGTCATACAGCATCAGCCATTGCTGTTCTGGTCAGGAATTTTTTTCCTTGTGCCCATAAAAGTGGGCTTTTCCCCACTTTCTTCTCTATAAGTTTTAGTGTCTCTGGTTTTATGTGGAGTTCCTTGTTCCACTTAGACTTGAGCTTTGTGTAAGGAGATAAAAATTGATCAATTCGCATTCTTCTACATGATAATTGCCAGTTGAGCCAGCACCATTTGTTGAAAATGCTGTCTTTTTTCCACTGCATGGTTTTATCTTCTTTGTCAAAGATCAATTGACCATAGGTGTGTGGGTTCATTTCTGGGTCTCCATTTCTATTCCATTGATCTATCTATCTGTTGCTGTACCAGTACCATCCAGTTTTTTTTATCACAATTGCTCTGTAGTACAGTTTGAGGTCAGGCATGGTGATTCCACCAGAGATTCTTTTATTGTTGAGAATAGTTTTTTAAACCTTTCTATTGGTATAGAACTCTAGAAGTTAGACACCAACAACCCAAATAACCCAATTTTAAAATGGGGTACAGAGATAACCAGAGAATTCTCAATAGGGGAATCTTGAATGACAAGAAGCACTTAAATGTTCAAAATCTTTAGTCATCAGGGAAATACAAATCAAAACAACTCTGAAATTACATCTTTTACTGGTCAGAATGTCTAAAATAAAAAACTCCAGACATAACACATGCTGATGAGGATATGGAGCAAGAAGAACACTTCTCCATTGCTGGTGGGAGTACAAACTTCTACAACCACTCTAGAAATCATTCTGGCAGTTCCTCAAAAAACATTGGAAATAGTTCTACCTAAATATTCAGCTATAACACTCCTGGGCATACACCCAAAATATGCTCCACCTCCCAAAAGGACACCTGCTCAACTATGTTCATAGCATCTTTATTCCTAATAGCCAGGAACTAGAAACAATCTAGATTCTTCTCAACTGAAAAACAGATAAAGACAATGTGGCTCACCTATACAATGGAATATTTTTCAGTTATTAAAAACAAAGATGAGCCGGGTGTGGTGGCACACGCCTTTAATCCCAGCACTCGGGAGGCAGAGGCAGGTGGATTTCTGAGTTCGAGGCCAGCCTGGTCTACAAAGTGAGTTCCAGGACAGCCAGGGCTAGACAGAGAAACCCTGTCTCGAAAAACAAAACAAAACAAAACAAAAAAACAAAAAAAACCCCACAAAGATATAAATTTTGTAGGCAAATGGATGGGACTTGAGAATAACATCCTCAATGACATAACCTAGACCACAAAATACATGCCTAGTGTTTACTCACTCATAAGTGGATATTGGCATAAAATACAGGATAACCATGCTGCATAGACGCAAAGCTAAAGATGAAGGAAGGGCCAAGCAAGAATGCTTACATTTCTCTTGGAAGGACGAATAGTCATAGGAAGCAGAAGGATGGATGGACCAAGTGGGAGAAGAGATTGGGAAGGGAATGAGGAATAAGTGGGGAGGGACATGAGAAATGACAGATGTCATTAGAATGAATGGAAATCTGCGACTAGCATGGGTAGGGAGATGGAGGGGCATCCTAACACATGCAACAGACCAGGGATAGGGGAGACTCCCAAGAATCAATTGGGGTAACTTTACCTGTGACTCAGCATTAAGGTTATGGAACATGAAGAGGCTACCTTCTGTACCCATTGGCATAATAGGGACACTAACCAACTCACAAAACTTTTGACTCCAAATTTATTCTGTAAACAAGAAATGCAGGGATGGGAGACAGAACAGAGATTGAGGGAATAGACAAGCAATAACCAGCTCAACTAGAAAAGCATTCCATGGGCAAGCACCAATACAGGAAACACTATTAATGATACTTTGTTATGTTTGCAGACAGAAGTCCAGCATGGCTGTCCTCTGAGAGGCTCCACCCAGAAGCTGACTCAGACAGGTGCAGATATCCACAGCCAAACAGTGGATGAAACTTGGGGACTCATATGGAAGAGTTGGGGGAAGTATTAGGGCCCTGAAGGAGATAGGAACTCCACAGGAAGACCAACAAAGTCAGCTACCCTAGACCCTTGGGGCTCCTAGTGAATGAACCACCAACCAAAGAGCATACACAGGCTGAACCTAGGCTCATACGAATATGTAGCTGATGTGCAGCTGAATCTTCATGTGGGTCCCTAACAAGGTCTATCTCTTAAGATTTGGCCAGTCTGTGGGATGTATTCTTCTAACTGGGCTGCATTGTCTGTCATCAGTAGGAGAAAATGTACCTGGACCTGCAGAGACTTGATGTTCTAGGGTGTGGGGAGACCCAGGGGTTCTCTACCCTCATAATGAAAAGGGGGAAGGGTTAGGGAAGGGATTGTGGTAGGTGTGACTAAGAGGGGGGATAGTGATCTAGATGTAAAATGAATGAATGAATGAATAAATAAATAAATAAATAAATACGAGATCTTTTGTTAATTGATGGGTATTGCTCATAGTAGGTGGTGGGTGTTGTTATAAAACTCAAAGTTGTACCGGCAATACTATCACATTTCATCTCCAAGCCCTGGAATCATCCATCTTCAAGCTTTTAGGATCTCAACATCATAGAATGTGGTTTAGGTGGGTCCCTTGGGAATGATTTGATTGTTCAATAATACCACCACAGAGTTCTTTCCAATATTTGTTTTCATACCACTCTTAACACCTAGCCACAGAGACTATTCTTCCCAGAGATGTTTTTTTGTAGTTCAGCATGTGAAGCCACCTTTTACACAGAGAAGCCAGGGTCACTTTCTAGGGCTTCATAGCAACACAGCAAAACCATGAACTAAAACAAGGGAAACACCTGTTCCATCTGTGGATGCTGGAAGCTTGCAGTCATATGCTTGTAGGACTAGAGTGCTTTAGGGAAAAGGCCTACTTTGCATCTTTGTGCCTCTGTTGTTTAGTGCCGCCTGTGACATTCCTTGGATGGAAAGGCATAACTCTAAGCTCTGCCCTCCTCATCATGTGGCCATCTTCTTAGCTGTGTTTCTCCTTGATTTAGAATGACAACCAGTGCAGTAAGCACTCCAATTATATCTCCTGTGATCTAAATCCAATCACATTTTGGGGTAAGGAATTTAATGTGTTTTGTGGCTAACACAATTCAAATTAGAATGTAAAGATGATTAAGGAATTGTCCCCAATCTTAACAGCATGGCTTCTCAGAGGGATTTTCTTCAGGAATAACAAGTCTTGCCTTTTAACTTAGTTAAGTCCAAACTACCTGTCAAGCAACCTTCACCAAGCTGTTTTAGCTACAGTTTCATCTTTTGAAAAATGTAATTAAGTTCTGTAAAAAAAATAATAACCAATGGATAGAGCATTGATGTCAATATGATAAACATAGGCCAGCCACTAAACAGATGCTGACTTTCTCTTCTCATACCAAGACGTTATGGTTTTATCAGTAAGGGTTTTTGAACACTTAATATATGCTAAGCTCTAAGGTGTCGTTAATACATAAGAAACATTGAACATGATGGCATATGTCTGTGCTTTAAATGCCTGGGAGGCAAAGGAAGAATTTCAAGGGCTAGTCCGTTTAACCTGTGAAGACCATATCTTCAGAAAAGAATCAGAAGCTGGAGAAATGACTCAACTGTTAAAAATGTGTATTGCTTCTTTAGAGGACTCTAGTTTGGCTCTCAGCACATACACAGGCATACATGTGGTACACATATATACATGCAACCAAAACAATCATAGGTACAAAATAAAATAAATCAATCTTAAATTTACATATCAAAACTCAAACTACACATACACATATATGTGTGTTATATCTATATCTATCTATCTATCTATCTATCTATCTATCTCTATCTCTATCTATTAAGATATATAGATAGAGATAGAGATAGATAGATAGATAGATAGATAGATAGATAGATAGATAGATAGATCTATATAGATATTACACTACTCTATGCTATATGAGTTATCTATTATCTCACTGTATCCTAAAGCAACATAAAGAAGCAGTAATATGGGATTCAGAGTGAAAGAATCTGCTCACCTATTAATTGTCCCTGCTTTTTTACTTTTTCCTTCCACTAAAGTAAGATGTGGCCTGGGTCATGAATTTAGTTATCAGAATATAAGTAACCAGAGCAGCAAAATGAATGAGAAAACACACCAAACCAGGCTTTCCTTGGTGAACTACTTACTGCCTGTGGTATAATAGTTTATCAAAGACAAACCTCAAATTCTATTCCTATTTAACATGACTATTTTTCTTCCACATGTGTATGAAAATAGTTTAAGCAAAGTTATAGTTCCTCAAAGGCTGCTTATTGCATGTTGAATCAGTTCAGGATGATGCAGTTATACCCTTTTCCATGATCCATTGATAGCAGAAGGAAGATCAAGTCAGGCACCACACATCAGAAGGCATTACAAGATTTCAGTCCCTTGTTTGTGTGTTCTAAAGGACGTAGACTCTGCATTAGCTGGAAGTAATTTTTCACTTTCCAGACTTCCTCGTAGACAGCCAGTCTCCCCAAGGCCCTGCCTTCCTACCTGTGGGCTCAGCACCAGTGCCAGGTAGATGAGCTCTCCAGATGGTTTGTTTTTTTCAGAGAAATCCTAGGAGATTCACAATTTGGAAGAGTAGAGGGTCCATGGACTTCATGTCTGTTTCTGTGTTCTTTAATTCTTTTTATTGTTTGTGTGACTTACATGGTCTCTTAGACACCAAAATGAATCATAAAGCCTTCCAAAATAGTATATTTCCTTACTCTTTAGGGAAGCCTATCTTTAAGGCACTTTATGGATATTTCAACCTGAATTTCTGAATAGACTATACTTGCTCCATTTGTCATGAACTTGAAGCCTATTCAAAGTAAAAATGGAGGGATTGTCAACCTGATAAGTGGTGTCTGAGGTGACTTTGGTTGATTGTCCTAACTGGTGGGGGGGGGTTAGGAAATATTTCAACATCAATATTTACATTGTAGAAGAAAATTGCTTCTAAACAGTTGTAGTATAGAACATTCCCCTACAGAAAGAATTACCTTGTGCAAATATCAATTCCAGCAGAGCTGAAGAATCTTCACTCAGATGATATATTTTTCCTTTAACCTTTCCTTTAACCACCAAGGAAACTGTGAATACAGAGGTGGATACAGTAGAATCTCCAGTGATATGTGGGATAGCTACTTTGACTTACTCAAAATTGAAGAGACACTGTCCTAAACAAGGTTGAAAGACAGTGGATCATACTTCCATATATATGTCATGGCGTATATGCTTGTAATCCTCCACACGGTTGTATAAACACACACACACACACACACACACACACACACACACACACACACACACTACACACACACATGTAAATTGAACTGAAACCTATTTCCAGAGTGTATAACTCTTCATTAGTACTGAAATAAATACAAGAGCAATGTAACCTATTGTGAGAAATGGCAATGCTGCCTTGACAAAACTCTCTTGTATCTTTTATTGGAGATGAAGAGCATGTGCTAATTTTAACATAGGCACCCAAAAGAGAAGGAGGGGGAAAGAAAACCCAGAAAAACTCTCTGGAGATACTTTTCAAAAAGACTCATGGAGCCAAGAGATGTGTCTTCTTGTTACAGTTCACTCCTGCTCTCACTCAAAGAAAATTAGGTACCTTTTTTTTTTTTTTTACTTGTCAACATTAATATTGATCTTGTAAAATCATTGATGAAGTCACTGAGCTTGGTACTTTGTTTTCCTCTCGGCTGTCAGAGCCTATTGTCCAAAGACATCTTTTTGTTTCACCTATTTATGTGTGAATTCTGAAACTAGACACAGGGTCTTGGACATAAGTGATGATAAGTCTGTGTCAATCAATAAAACTCTTCTAAATCATGTTTAATGCACCATCATGGTTTTTCTATAAAGGCTCAAGGATTATAGAAGCTTATTTGTATATCATGCATATTAATTAAATATAGTTAACTGAACGAATGGATGGATGGCAATAAAGTACATGTTTTCTATATGAAATAAATATTCCTCTAACTTTTTCTTTCCCCTTTTGAATTGAAATCCCTTGCCTTTAGTTTCTAAATGGGAATTAAAAGCAAGATTAAATCTTAACTTATTTTGCTTAAATTATAATTGTACAGCTACTGGATAATATTTATTTAATCAGCATTTTTCTTTTGTCTCAAAGGTAATTGAATTATCTATATATCTCTACAGTGCAATACTAGAATCAGCTAACTTTATAATGAGAAATGTTCATTTAGTTCACAGTGTTTACATCAATGTCTTAGTGCTCAAAGTGCAAAAAAAAAAAAAAAAAAAAAAAAAAAAAAAAAAAAAAAAAAAAAAAAAAAAAAAAAAAAAAAAAAAAAAAAAAAAAGAGATGGCCTTATCATTCTTGCCTTTAAGTTAATGGTGGAAGTGTTAAATAATTAAGTGACCATATAAAGGTGCAATAAAAGAGAGTAGGACTAGGTTCATTCCTTTTCTGATAGTCCGTTATATCTCTCAAAGGGTGATATAACACTTACAAGAGGTTTCATGTGGTGACAGATGTCAAAACCTCAGTGCACTCAGGATATCCAGTTAAGATTTTCACCTCTCAAAGATTCTACCAACTCATTATAGTGACACCCTGGGAATGAAACCCTTAATCACAACAGTAGATTCCAGGGCCATAGGTGACATCTCCCTGTCCTCATGCAAGGTTGTAATTCCCTAAACTTAGTCTAATGCTGTGGAACTTAGACATCTACTTCAAATTCCTTACTATCTAATGTATTTTCCAAGGACCTTAAAAGTAATGAGAATGACTATGTTTTGTTTTGTTTTGTTTGGCTTTGCTTTCCTTTGCTTTGCTTTGCTTTACTTTGCTTTGCTTTGCTTTGCTTTGCTTTGCTTTGCTTTGCTTTGTTTCGAGACAGGGTTTCTCTCTATAGCCCTGGCTGTCCTGAAACTCACTCTATAGACCAGGCTGGCCTCGAACTCAGAAATCTGCCTGTCTCTACCTTCCAAGTGCTGGGATTAAAGGCGTGAGCCACCAGATAGTAAACAATCTTTTCATCGGAGGGTGTTTGAGTCTCAAAAGCAGCATGCCTTGTGGTGCTTACAACACTGCTTGGATTTAAATCTTAGCACTGCCACTATGTCCTCCTGAGGGGTGAATAAATGTTCCATGCCTACCAAGATCTAATAGACTTATTAGGACCAATTCTTTTTTTTTTTCCAACATTTATTAGATAATTTCTTCATTTACATTTCAAGTGTTATCCAGAAAGTTCCCTATACCCTCCCCCTCTCCCAGCCCTGCTCCCCTACCCTCCCAATCCCACATCTTGGCCCTGGCGTTCCCCTGTAATGGGGCATATAAAGTCTGCATGACCAAGGGGACTCTCTTCCCAATGATGGCCAACTAGGCCATCCTCTTCTATATATGCAGCTAGAGACATGAGCTCAGGGGGTACTAGTTAGTTCATGTTATTCTTAGGACCAATTATTAAGAGCACCAATGGAATACAGGCCACAGGAAGCTATACTCTTCAATGAAAGTAGACACTCTTACAACTACCACCCCAGATTTACCAGGACTGCCGTCATGATGGGAGACAGGATTTTGTTTTGTTTACTTGTCCCACCACCTCTATAACTTAACTCATTTCCAACTTGGTTTCCTCTCTTGTCTCTGAGAGTTTTACATCCTTTCATTGTACAAATTGATGGTATTCAGAGCCTTGATGGAAGCCTCAGTACCGGGTAGATTCTGCACATCAGAAAATGGGCTCACTGTGGTCACTATAGCTGTGGAAACTGTTACAAAGGAGAATGGAAATGGACACACAGCAACAGTGAGGTTCAAGGACGGAACACTGGGCAGAGGTCACAGAAGAAGGACCTGATTTGAGTATAGTGCACACATCATTTCTTTGTGGCAGCTTCCTACTTTATCCTTGGTATTAGAAATAAGACAATAAATTTAATGCCACTCAGCTGCTACCACATCTGATTCTGATCTATTTGTGTCTGCTCCACACAATTCTCTGCTTTTATTCTACCCCGTGTTATTTTTCTGCTGCCTGGTTGTAGTTCTTCAATAGCCCTTTGGCCTAGGTTTTGAGATCTGTCCTCCCCACCCACCAGTTTAGTAACCATGTCAGAAATTCTAGGATAAGTCAGGACATTTTTTTTTCAGAAGGTTTTTGGGTCTTCTTTGCATCTATTAATTTCAGAGTGAGCATAATGAGATTTGTGGGACTAACCAGTGGTTACAGAAAAACTCTGGTACAGAAAATCCCAATTCAGCAAGCAACCTTCCACTGAAATCACAGGGGCTGGAGAAACAGCACATCTGAAGTTGCCTGGAAGCAGGCAAACCCAGTGAGCAAATCAGTGACTCACAGACTCATCCATTCTTGTTCCAGAGAGTGAGTTGAGGAGAATGGAGACAGAATTCATTGTGGATCCAGTAGACAGCTAAGACCTCTGCCCAGAGTTTGCAGAAAGAAAGGGACTTCCAGAAGAAGAGCAGTGGCTAGTCTCCTGGGTCTGAAAAGTAAAACAGGAAAGATCAGAGACGTGCTGAATGTGTCCATTTGTCATGAGCACTGTGCTGCACTAAGTGCTTGCTGGATACTTCCTCTTTCATTCCTTTACACAGCTTAGTAAAGTATTATTTTCTTCAATTTTGTCAATGAAAAAAAAAAAGAAACTAAGGCCAATTAGTTTAACAAAATCATCGTACATTATTTAGTAGACCTTGATACTGATCACTTTTATCTAGTTCCAAATAGCAAAGTTTCCTACCAACGTTTCTTATTAAAACTCTTTTAAGTAGTGCTCTTTTTGAGGATTTTATTAACCTGCTCAGGCCTCGCACTTTTATCTCACATCTTAAAAGTTTCTTTCTTACTTAAACATTATTTACACAGGTGTATTTTTAAATGAAGATTAATGCCTCTATAATGGAAAAGAAATATTACTTTCCTCAAATAGATGGTAGAGACAACAATAAATAAATGAAAAGAAAGTTGAGATAATTCTTCTTACAGAGCTCAGGACGCTCTGTGCCTAAGGCATAATTTCTGTATTATAAAATGAAGTTAGCAAGGTTGAGAGTTGCTAATGATGCAGAGCACCATTCTCTGCAGAGTAACTTAAAGGATTCAAAGACAGATTGAAAATGACTTCCTATGGTACACATCACACTTTCGTGTCCTTTCATTAAGACTTCCAGTCTCACATAAAAGGGTGAGGAAGCCTTGCTCATGAAATTAGTGGTAATACAATATCTCCCATCCAGCAATTGTTTATCTTATTCTTCACCCCCTTAGTTTGAAAATAAGGATGCAGGAAAAACAATGGATTTGGACTGTTGAAGAATCCTTCTGCCTGATCTGGCTTTCCTACTATGTGATTTCATGTGATGTATTGTAAGTGGAAGTTATGACTATTTCTACTGGAAAATATAAAATGATTATTTGTATTGGGTAGTTAATTCTCCATTTCCAAGCCTACAATTTAATGCCTTGAGTAATGTTAGTAGGCCCCTCAACCAACATTACATTTAATCCAAAGTAAATCAAATCAAATCAAATCAAATCAAATCAAATCACTCATATCTTCTCTCTCTTTTTTTTTTTTTTTAGAATGTCCTGCTTTCTACTATTGATAACCTGTTTTCTGTATTTAGAAAAAAATCTTCCCTTGTTTAAACAGAATACCTGCATATGCAATGATGTTGAATACTGAGATACAGCCTAGGAAGATAAGGGTAAGAGAAACACAATGAATAAAGTGCTAACAGGGATACCTAGGCTTTTGGTACTGTGGCCCATTATTATTTACAAAGGTGATGCTTGAGAACTTCACAATCAAGTTAGCAAAAATTATTTACAGTGTTTAAGTAAGCTGATGATTTTGTATTTGGCTCCATTTATAGCTAGCTTGGCTATGTGCAGCCTGAGCTTTGGATTGAGCATTCTGCAAGATGCTTATTGTGATTAACAAATGGAAATCTCCAAGAAAACTTACCTGGGAGTGTTTCGATGAAGCACAAGGAATGTGTGTAGACTATGCATTAAATGGGAGATGAGTAACCACACATCATTATTGATTGAGATGAAGTGTTGGACATAGAGCAATAGTCCACATTTCTGAGTACATGAGGCCAAGAGTTAGTGAAGGAAGTACTTTAAGATTTAGAAAAGATCAAAGGAGAGGATTAAGAAAAATAAGGAACAGCAGGGTATTGGTGGCATATACCTTTAATCCCACCACTTGGGATGCAGAGGCAGACAGATCTCAGTGAGTTTGAGGACAGACTGGTCTATAGAGCTAGTTCTGTCAAAGTGCTGACTTTTCATGAATAGAATGGACCTGGTAGACTGATTTTGTGTCACAAATTTAGGAAGAAGTAGCTTTCTGAAGAAGTTGAGATCTCCCTAATTGTTAACTTCTAATTGTGATATGAGAAAGCTCAGATTGCTAATTCTATGTGGAGTCACAAAAGAAAGCTGAAAAAAAATGGGCAAAGTTTTTGAACCAAGATTTAAAGATCCAGTATGACAGAGAAGACACTCTTGTCAAATAGGAGCAGGATCTCTTCCATTTAATAGAAGAGATAACTGAGATTCAGATTACCAACAGATGTTACTTTAAAGCCCGATGTGAAGCAGGCACATCACAGGCAACAGTGAAGCACATAAGTTTATACAAATACAGACCCACAGCACTGAACTCCTAGGTCAAATCATGCAACACGATTCCACCAGCTTTCTCATCAGGCAAAACTGCCACAATCATATGTGTTCAGGAAAGCAAACATGTTTTCTCAAGGGCTCTGGAGTGAAAGACAAGTTTTCTTTATGTAAATGTTGCAAGGTCTAAGTCAAGAGTTGAAAGCCTCTTACCCTCCATACAAACAAGAGTATTTTTACATTCATGTACCAACCAGAATGTGAAATTTTCCACATACAAGCTAATGATGTAAACGGAACAATGACCTCACTTTACACCAAGATGGCCTGGCATCGATCAGGCTTCACAATGCTTTTAGCCACATCACTTACCTTGAATGGCCTCTGTCTTCTTCCATATGCTCTACCTGTGTGCAGATGTCTGGAGCTACGCTCATAAAGGGTTTATCTTTTGCACTACTTTGACACAAAAAAGAAGTCAACAATTCTCATCAAGTGCTACTTGATATGTAAAGTCAGTCACTTGATGCCCTGCTCACCTACCCACCCACTCCCACTTCTTGGCCCTGGCATTCCCCTGTACTGGGGCATATAAAGATTACTAGACCAAGGGGCCTTTCTTCCCAATAATGGCTGAATAGGCAATCTTCTAATACATATGCAGCTAGAGACACGAGCTCTGGAGGTTCTGATTAGTTTATATTGTTGTCCCACCTATAGGGTTGCAGACCCCATCGGCTCTTGGGTATTATCTCTAGCCCCTACATTGGGGACCCTGTGTTCCTTCCTAGAGATGACTGTGAGCATCCATTTCTTTATTTGCCAGGCACTGGCCTAGCCTCAAAGGAGACAGCTATATCAGGATGCTTTCCTCAAAATCTTGCTGGCATATGCAATAGTGTCTGCATTTGGTGGCTGATTATGGGATGGACCCCGGGGTGGGGCAGTCTCTGGATGGTCCATCCTTTCGTCTTAGCTCCAAAATTTGTCTCTGCAACTCCTTCCATGGATATTTTATTCCCTATTCTAGGGAGGAATGAAGTATCCATGCGTTGGTCTTCCTTCTTGATTTTCTCGTGTTTTGGAAGTTGTATCTTGGGTATTCTAGGTTTCTGGGCTAATATCCACTTATCAGTGAGTACATAGCAAGTGACTTCTTTGTGATTGGGTTACCTCACTAAGGATGATATCCTCCAGATACATTGATTTGCCCAAGAATTTCTTAAATTCATTCTTTTTAATAGCTGAGTAGTACTCCATTGTGGAAATATACCACATTTTCTGTATCCATTCCTCTGTTGGGGTAATCTGGGTTCTTTCCAGCTTCTAGCTATTATAAATAAGGCTGTTATAAACATAGTGGAGCATGTGTCCTTATTACCAGTTGGAACATATTCTGGGTAAATGCCCAGAAGAGGTATTGCTGCATCAATTGGTAGTACTATGTCCAGTTTTATGAGAAAACGCCAGACTGATTTCCAGAGTGGCTGTACCAGCTTGCAATCTGACAGCAATAAAGGACTGTCCCTGTTTATCCACGTCCTTGTCAGCTTTTGCTGTCACCTGAATTTTTGATCTTAGCCATTCTGACTGGTGTGAGGTGGAATCTCAAGGTTGTTTTGATTTGCATTTCCCTGATGATTAAGGATGTTGAACATTTTTTCAAGTGCTTCTCAGCCCTTTGGTATTCCTCAGTTGAGAATTCATTGTTTAGCTCTGTACCCCATTTTTAATGGGGTTATTTGAATTTCTGGAGTTTAGCTTCTTAAGCTCTTTGTATATATTGGATATTAGCCCCCTATCAGATTTAGGATTGGTAAAAATTCTTTCCCAATCCGTTGGTGGTTTTTTGTCTTATTGACAGTATCTTTTGCCCTACAAAAATTTTGCAATTTTATGAGGTCCCATTTGTCGATTTTGATATTACAGCACAGGCCATTGCTTTTCTGTTTAGGAATTTTACCCCTGTGCCCATATCTTCGAGGGTTTTCCCCATTTACACCTCTATAAATTTCAGTGTTGGTGGTTTTATGTGGAGGTCTTTGATCCATTTAGACTTGAGCTTTGTACAAGGAGATAAGAATGGATCAATTCCCATTCTTTTACATGTAGACCACCAGTTGTGTCAGCAACATTTGTTGAAAATGCTGTCCTTTTTCCACTAGATGGGTTTTAGCTCCCTTGTCAAAGATAAGGTGACCAAAGGTGTGTGGGTTCAATTCTGGGTCTTCAATTCTATTCCATTGGTCTACCTGTCTGTCGCTGTACCAGCACCATGCAGTTTTTATCACAATTGCTCTGTAGTACAGCTTGAGGTCAGGGATGGTGATTCCACCAGAGGTTCTCTTATTTTTGAGAATAGTTTTTGCTATCCTAGGTTTTTTGTTATTCCAGATGAAATTTCAAATTGCCCTTTCTATCTCAGTGAAAAATTGAGTTGGGATTTAATGGGGATTGCATTGAATCTGTAGATTGCTTTTGGCAGGATAGCCATTTTGACTATATTAATCCGGCCAATCCATGAGCAAGGGAAATCTTTCCATCTTCTGAGATCTTCAATTTCATTCTTCAGAGACTTGAAGTTCTTGTCATACAGATCTTTGACTTCCTTCGTTAAAGTCACACCAAGGTATTTTATATTATTTGTGACTATTGTGAAGGGTGTTGTTTCCCTAATTTCTTTCTTGTCCTGTTTGTCTTTTGTGTAGAGAAAGAACATTGAGTTGTTTGAGTTAATTTTATATCCAGCTACTGCACTGAAGCTGTTTATCAGGTTTAGGAGTTCTCTGGTGAACTTTTTCGGGATCACTTATATATACTATTATATCATCTGCAAATAGTGATATTTTTACTTCTTCCTTTCCAATTTGAATCCCCTTGATCTCCTTTTGTTGTTGAATTGCTCTGGCTAGGACTTCAAGTACTATATTGAATAGGTAGGGAGAAAGTGGGCAGCCTTGTCTAGTCCCTGATTTTAGTGGAATTGCTTCGAATTTCTCTCCATTTAGTTTGATGTTGGCTACTGGTTTGTTGTAGATTACTTTTATTATGATTAGGTATGGGCCTTGAATTCCTGATCTTTCCATGACTTTTATCATGAAGGGGTGCTGGATTTTGTCAAATGCTTTCTCAGTATCTAAAGAGATGATTGTGTGATTTTTGTCTTTGAGTTTGTTTATATAGTGGATTACGTTTATGGATTTCCATATATTAAACCATCTCTGCATCCCTGGGATGAAGCCTACTTGGTCATGATGGATGATCATTTTGATGTGTTCTTGGATTCCGTTTGCGAGGATTTTATTGAGTATTTTTGCATCAATATCCATAAGGGAAATTGGTCTGAAGTTCTCATTCTTTGTTGGATCTTTTTGTGGTTTAGGTATCAGAGTAATTGTGGTTTCATAGAATGAACTGGGTAGAGTACCTTCTGTTTCTATTTTGTGGAATAGTTTGAGGAGAGTTGGAATTATGCCTTCATTGAAGGTCTGATAAAACTCTGCAATAAACCCATCTGGTCCTGGGCTTTTTTTTGGTTGGGAGACTATTAATGACTGCTTCTATTTCTTTAGGGGCAATGGGATTGTTAAGATTGTTAATGTGATCCTGATTTAACTTTGGTACCTGGTATCTGTCTAGGAAGTTGTGCATTTTATCCAGGTTTTCCAGTTTTGTTTAGTATAGCCTTTTGTAGTAGGATCTGATGATGTTTTGGATTTCCTCAGGATCTGTTGTTATGTCTCCTTTTTCATTTCTGATTTTCTTAATTAGGATACTATTCCTCTGCCCTCTGGTTAGTCTGGCTAAGGGTTTATCTATCTTTTGATTTTCTCAAAGAACCATCTCCTGGTTTGGTTCATTCTTTGAATAGTTCTTTTTGTTTCCACTTGGTTGATTTCAGCCCTGAGTTTGAACATTTCCTGATGTCTACTCCTCTTGGGTGAATTTGCTCCCTTTCCTTCTAGAGCTTCTAGGTGTGCTGTCAGCCTCCTAGTGTATGCTCTTTCTAGTTTCGTTTTGGAGGCACTCAGGGCTATGAGTTTTCCTCTTAGGCCCACTTTCATTTGTCCCATAAGTTTGGGTATGTTGTGCCTTCATTTTCATTAAACTGTAAAAAGTCTTTAATTTCTTTCTTTATTTCTTCCTTGACCAATGTATCATTGAGTAGAGTGTTGTTCAGTTTCCTTGTGAATGTTGGCTTTCTATTATTTTGCTATTATTGAAGATCAGCCTTAGTCTGTGGTGATCTGATAGGATGAATAGGATAATTTCAATATTTTTGTATCTGTTGAGGCCTGTTTTGTGACCAGTTATATGGTTAATTTGAGAGAAGGTTCCATGAGGTGCTGAGAAGAAGGTATATCTTTTTGTTTTAGGATAAAATGTTCTGTAGATATCTATTAAACCCATTTGTTTCATAACTTCTGTTAGTGTCCATGTGTCTCTGTTTAGTTTCTGTTTCCAGAATCTGTCCATTGGTGTGAGTGAGCTGTTGAAGTCTCCTACTATTATTGTGTGAGGTGCAATGTGTGCTTTGTGCTTTACTAAAGTTTCTTTAATGGATGTGGCTGCCCTTGCATTTGGAGCATAGATATTTAGACTTGAGAGTTCATCTTGGTTGATTTTACCTTTGATGAGTATGAAGTGCACCTACTTGTCTTTTTTGATAACTTTGGGTTGGAAGTCAATTTTATTCCATATTAGAATGGCTACTCCAGCTTGTTTCTTCAGACCATTTGCTTGGAAAATTGATTTCCAGCGTTTTACTCTGAGGTAGTGTCTGTCTTTGTCCCTGAGGTGGGTGTCCTGTAAGCAGTAAAATGTTGGTTCCTGTTTGTGTAGCCAGTCTGTTAGTCTATGTCTTTTTATTGGGGAATGAATCCATTGCTGTTAAGAGAAATCAAAGAAAAGTAAGTGTTGCTTCCTGTCATTTTTTTTTGTTGTTGTTAAAGTTGGGAATCTGTTCTTGTGGCTGTCTTCTTTTAGTTTTGTTAAAGGATTACTTTCTTGCTTTTTCTAGGGTGTAGTTTCCATCTTTGTGTTGGTGTTTTCCCATTATTATCCTTTGAAGGTCTGGATTCATGGAAAGATATTGTGTGAATTTGGTTTTGTCATGGAATACTTTGAGTTTCTCCATCTATGGTAATTGAGAGTTTTGCTGGGTATAGTAGCCTGGGCTGGCATTTGTGTTCTCTTACTGTCTGTATATCTGTCCAGGATCTTTTGGCTTTCAAAGTCTCTGGTGAAAAGTCTGGAGTAATTCTAATAGGCCTGCCTTTATATGTTATTTGACCTTTTCCCCTTACTGCTTTTAATGTTCTGGCTTTATTTAGTGCATTTGTTGTTCTAATTATTATGTGTCAGGAGGAATTTCTTTTCTGGTCCAGTCTCTTTGGAGTTCTGTAGGCTTCTTGTATGTTCATGGGCATCTCTTTCTTTAGGTATGGGAAGTTTTCTTCTATAATTTTGTTGAAGATATTTGCTGGCCCTTTAAATTGAAGATCTTCATTCTCATCTACTCCTATTATCCATAGGTTTGGTCTTCTCATTGTGTCCTGGATTTCTTGGATGTTTTGAGTTAGGATCTTTTTGCATTTTGCATTTTCTTTGATTGTTTTTTCCATGTTTCCTATGGAATCTTCAGCACCTGAGATTCTCTCTTCCATCTCTTCTGTTGCTGATGCTCACATCTATGGTTCCTGATTTCTTTCCTAGGGTTTCTATCTCCATAGTTGTCTCTCTTTGGGTTTTCTTCATTGTTTCTATTTCCATTTTTAGATCTTGGATGGTTTTGTTAAATTCCATCGCCTGTTTGGTTGTGTTTTCCTGTAATTCTTTAAGGGATTTTTGTGTTTCTTCTACCTGTTTAGCAGTGTTTGCTTGTAGTTCTTTAAGGACTTCTACCTGTTTAACAGTGTTCTCCTGTGATTCCTTGAGGGATTTTGTATTTCCTCTTTAAGGGCTTCTTCTTGTTTAGCCTATTATACTCTAATTCCTTGAGGGATTTTTCTACTTCCCCTTTAAGGGCTTCTACCTGTTTACTATTGTTCTCCTGTATTTCTTTAAGTGAGTTACTAATGTCCTTCTTAAAATCTTCTACCACCATCATGATATATGATTTAAAATCCACATCTTGTTTTTTGGGCATGGTGGGTTATCCAGGACTTGTTGCGGTGGGCGTACTGGGTTCTGATGATGCCCAGTGTTCTTGGTTTCTGTTAGTAAGATTCTTACGTTTGCCTTTTACCGTCTGGAAATCTCTGGTGTTACTGTTCAAGCTGTCTCTGGTTGGAGCTTTATCCTCCTGTGATTCTGTTAGCCTCTGTCAGTACTCCTGGGAGTCCAACTCTCACCTCAGTTCCAGTGGTCAGAGCACTCTCTGCAGGCAAGCAGAGAGTGTAGGGCAGGTGTCCAGCAGTCTGGAGCTCTGATCCACTTCTTGAGTTCTGGGGTCAGAACCCTCCCAGAAGGCTTACTCTCCTCTGACAAGGAATGTGCCCAGGGGTTTGGGTCTCAGCTCCATCTCCTGGCTGAGATTGAAGACCCGACAAGACCTTGACCAAGAAGCTCTGTTGATTCTATTGCCCAAGTGCTCTCAGGTGATCAGGTGGTCCTAGATGTGGTAGGGGTCCTGTGATCCTAAGGTGATCTCGAGGACCGGCAGGGTAGAGAGCACTATGGAGCCCTTAGCAGCCTCTGCTGGACTCAGAAGAAAGATCGTGGGGTGGCCCTGGCTGGAAGAGATCCCAGCCTCTGGACGGGCTGTTTTCCTTTGTCCCTGTTCCTGCAGGCATAATACTCTCTGTGATTCCTGAAGCTGATGCTGAGCTCCACTCACCTGTGATCCTGAGATGATACTGAGGTCCTGGGTGTGGAGAGCACTCCAGAGGACTTAGCAGCCTCCGCTGGACTCAGAAGAAAGATGGTGGGGTGGCCCCAACTGGAAGAGATCCCAGCCACTGGTCTGGTGGGGTTCCTTTGTCCCTGTTCCTGCTGGCACAATACTCTCAGTGATTCTTGAAGCTGATGCTGTGTTCCACTCACCCGTGATCCCGATGTGATTCAGAGGTCCTGCGGTGTGGAGAGTACTCCGGAGGCCTTAGCCCATTTATTCTTTTATATTGTCTAAGAAGAACCCATCTATTAAAAGTACAGGGTTTGTGAAAGCTACAAAGTGTACAGGAAAGAAACAAAATGTTTGTTCCCTCCTCTGTCCCAGAAATAAAAGCCTCAGCTCTCCCTCAGGATTCTGAAGAGCTTTTTATCCTTTTAAAATTGGATAAGGGATACTGATTTCTGCCCATTTTTGGTTAAACAGAAAGGAAACATAAGGAAAGAGTTGCATAGACTCCCATTAAATGTTATTGTTCTGTTCAATTGTTCTAGGCAAAGCTGCTACATTAATTCTTTACAGTTCACCCACCTCAAGTAAAAGTAAAGTCTAAATCCTTAGTGTGAGCATTAAAATGAGCATTTCAAAAGAGATGGCTGCATCTCTGGGCAAGAACAACAGTTTTGCCAGTACTTTGAATAGTGCAGTGCTATCTCTTAAATGTGTCAGTACCCTGCATCATTTTATTAAAATAATGTGAGGGATCTGCAGACCAGATCAACCAATGTACTGCTAGAATGTTCCAGAAAATCTTAGAGAGAAATAAAACTTCTAGAACTTCTATCTTACTGCAGTGATAGTCAGGATGTCCACAAAGGACTAATTCTCTCATAAGATGACTCTGTGGCATACAGCCGCGAAATGCTTCCCAAAACGTAGGCCCATGCAAGGGGCTGCTGTCAGTACTGCCATCCTCAGTTGTGATACTGAGACACCAGACTTTAAGTGTCTCCTATCAATTAGACATTCAGAACAGAGGAGGGCTTGCTAAATGTGTGGTGGTGAGGAAGTGATAGGGTTTTTATGCCTTATTAATTGAACATTGCTATTTAAACTCTTTAAGACTCCAGATGGCTTTGGCATGCAGACAGGCCATAAAAGAAATGGACTCAAGAAGCAAAAAGGAATATTCAAGCTAGGTAATTTCCTGTTCCTCCTTAAAATCATACACTATATCTATTACTGAGATTGCAAACCTGCCTAAATTCTTAGCTAGACTTTCAGTGCTCTGTCCACTAAAGTTCTATAGTGGAGACTGTTCCTGTTTAAGGTCTGGGCATCAGGACATGGTGACAGGAATAAACTCCAAACTTTATTTTATTTTATTATTATTTAAAATTTTTATTATTAATTTACATCCTAAAAGCTTTTCCGCTCCCCCCTCTCCTCCCATTCACTCCCTCTCTCCTCCCCTCCTACTCCATCTACCTTTCCACCCTTTCTGATCAAAAAAGTGGAAGCCTCCAACAGCTATCAACCGGCCTTGGCATTTCAAGCTGCAATAAGACTAGATGCATCTTCTCCTATTGAGGACAAACAAGGCAGTGCCTTTACAGGAAAGGGATCCAAATGCAAGCAACATAGTCAATGATAGGTCTCTCTCATACCTGCTCACTCTCTTGGTGGTTCAGTCTCTATGAGCTCCTGTGGGTCCAGGTTAGTTAACTCTGGTTTTCTTTGGGTTTCCTTTGCTTCTCAGGCTCCTTCAATCCTTCCTCCCTGTCTTCTATAGGATTCCCCAAACTCTGCCTAATATTTGGCTGTGGGTCTCTGCATCAGTTTCCATCAGTTGCTGGGTGAAGCCTTTCTGACAACAGTTATGCTAGTTTCATGTCTACAACCGTAACAGAATAATATTAATAGTGTTTGCCCTTCCCTGATACTGCTCCATTTTTCTTTTACACCAAACATCTTGTAGGCAAAAAAAAAAAAAAATTGTGGGTCAAATGTTTTGTGGCTGGATCGGTGTCTCAATCCCTCCATTGGAAGTCTTGCCTGGTTACAGGAGATGGCTTGGTCAGGCTCCATATCCACCACTACTAAGAGTCTTAGCTAGGATCACTCTTATAGTTTCTGGGGAATTTCCATTATCCTAGGTTTCTAGCTAGTCCCATAGATGCCCACCCAATTCTAGTTGTCTCCCCCAGCACTCTTTTCCTCTGCCCTCTCCCACGTGATCCCTCTTGTCCCCATCCTCACCTTTCCCCCACTAAGGCCTCTCCCTCCTGGACACTTGCTCACATGTGTTCATAGCAGCTTTATTCATAACATGCAGAACCTGGAAACAAACTAAGTGCCCCTCAAAAAAAGAATGGTCAAACAAACTGTTGTTCACTGACACAACTGAGTATTATTCAGCTATTTAAAACAATGACATAATGAAATTTGCAGACAAATGGATGGAACTGAGAAGATCATCCTGAGTGAGGTAACCCAGACCCAGAAAGACAAACGTGGCATATACTCGCTTATAAGTGGATATTAGTCATAAAGTTCAGAATAACCATGTTATAATCAACAGACTCAAAGAAGCTAAGTAACAAGGAGGGATCAAGGGGTTTAAATCGAATCTTTATTTTAAATCAGACAATGGCTATGCCGCTGCCCCAAAAATTTACCCAACAAGTAAAACTACTTGATTTCCTTTCTGCCATCTATGAAAATTCTTTTTGAATTCTCTCTTCCATTTTAAAAAAATATCCTTTTTAACAATCATCCTGAAAAGAAGACCTCTAAACCAAGTGAGGGAGAGGTTAGGTTTCTAGGGAATAAGGCGAAGGAAAAGATCAACATAGTGGTCTTTCTAGTGTCATTTATTAAAGAAACAAAAGAGAAAGATGTGAATATCCTGTTACAAGTGTCACCAATATCCAGGATCCTGACCACCTGTCCCCCAGAAGATTGCACTATTATTCTAAGTCATCAGTGTCAGGCCAGTGTAACCCTTCTTGAAAGAGTGATGACATGCTTTTAAACCACTGACTGGGATTGCTGCAAATAGCCAGGCATAGAAACCAGCATCCCTATGTTTAGTCCAGATAATCCAGAGAGGAGACTGCTTAGGGTGATGCAGGAGGGAAGAGGGGACCAGCCTGTACCTGTCCCTGTCCACATCAGATCTGCTCCTCAAAGTTCCACATGCACACACACCACACAGAGCAGTTTAAAAGAGTTGTCATTGTCCCCATTTTATTGACAAGAAGACTGAGGTCAAGAGATCTTCAATGAGAAGGTATGTGATATGGATGCTAAAACTGAAAGAGTACCTGTCTCTTCTCAAGGTCCCTGCAGTATGTCAACAGTGATTTTGTTCCACTTTCTGTGACTGAGAGCATTCTTTCCTACTTCTCTCTCAGTAACACACAGTGGTGTCTGCTGTGTGTCTCAGCCCATACCTTGGACTTAGAGATTTAGGCTCTGATAATTAATATTCTTTTGCTCTCAAATCAACCCCACTGTGGCTCCACCACCCTATTATCTTCCCTGCAGGTTTGTTGAGACTCTGTGAGGATATATGTGCAGACCCAGCAATAGGAGAGAAGCATGAAATTCTTATACTAATTTAAGATACAATTCAGTGTTAGTAGTATGTGCATTGGGCTTGTACACATTTGTATCCATTGCCATTAGGTAGATCACCTTGAGCATTACTGGTTGCCATCAACTTCAGTATTCTTTCAGCAAAATGGGGATGGGATGTGTTCCTCCCCGGTTCACTGTTAGGAGAATTCGAGAAAATAAATGTAAGAATCCAGCACAGTGTCAAGCTCTTAGTTCTTTCTGTAAGTGGAAGCTCTCATTCAGGGTGGATGTTTGAAATTAAGAGGTCACCATATTTGCTTTAGAGTTGATAAATTAAGCTTTAATTCCGAGGAAGAAATTATACAGTACTATGAGAACAGCCATTCACCTTCCTCTGGGATGCTAAGGTCCTTTCTACCAAAATATTCCTTGCACTGCAATTTTTCATGTCTTACAAGGTTCAGTCAATACAATGGATTTGATGATTAATTTATTGTGTTCCCCAGTAAAAGCCCAGAATTGACTTCTTAAAATGGAATCCCTGCATTTTAGCCAATGGAAATTAACTGGCAGCATTTAAAGGGGAAGCACATACATGTGTGCATGCACACACACACACACACACACACATGCACACACACACACACACACAGACACACACACACACCATCAGTGGTGATGAAATTCACCTTGTCCCGATTTAGGAATGCAGGAGTGAAGATATGGCCTTTCATGTTCATCCTTTGACTGACTAAGCTTGAACTGAGCTAGGCAGTTCCTCTGTGTGCACAAATGTCCTCTTGACAATCACTTCTTGCCTACTGTGAAAACATCAGATATTTTTCACAAATTCTGTTAATATTAGGTGCAGTCCCATTATTCTTCGGATCACACGTTGTCTATTCAACAGAAGTACACAGGTAGGTATTATTTTATATTTGAATCTGTACTTTTTCTACCAGTATTTCTCTTTGAAACTCTTTGCATAATAGAATAAAAATTGACTTTTTAACAGAATTTCATACACCTTTTAAAGTTGTCTTTCTTAAAGGGATTTATAAATTAACAAACACAGCATAACTGTTTAAAGGGTGCATTTCCAACCCCCACCCTCACAACCATGGAGTGGGCAACTTGCTGAGGATTTGATTTCTATAGAGTGGAAGACCACCCCACCCCCCATTTCTTAGCTCCCAGGCTTGTGTTGGGCTCTTTGTTGTTACTAGCTCCTTTCTGAGAATGTCTGAGAGGCTGGTAAACTTCCACCTGGAGGCTCTCTGGCAGGTGACTTAAGGAGTTCTGGGGAGGCTGATGTGACCACATGGTGTCAGTCTTGCAGCACTGACAGAAGGACCCTGGCACCCTCTTTGGTAGCAAAAAATACTCCTTGCTTCCTTCCCATATCCTTCAGATGAATCAGGGTGCAATAGCACCCATGAGAGCACTTTCCTACCCTAGAGAGGAGATATATGAGAGCTCTATTATCTATGCATTTCCCAGTCTCCCTCCCTCACTGCCCCTTTACATTCTACTATCCACACCTGAATTTTTTTTGTTGTTGTTGTTGTTGTTCCAGGCAATGAGAGAAATCATACTTTTAGAAGATGATTTTCTTTCCCTAGAGTACACTTGGTATGATCCAGGATGCTCCAAGAAGCCCCTGAGACCGACAGTCAAGGCTACTCAGTACATGTTTGCTCTCCTGGGTTTTATTGAATGCTTTCTCCCTTCTTCTGTACCCTTAGCAGCTGTATAACACCAATCAAATTTTAAACATTCTAACAATCAACATTTAAACATTAAAGTTTAAAACACAATTTTAAACTGTGCCTCAGTTTTCAAGCTCCATGAAATTTATTTCTGAAAAATTCTGTGATGCTTTAATTGGGTTTGATTTATAGTATGTAATTCATAATTGGCACTCAATATAGGATGGCAATTATTGAACATACATGAGGAATAATTGCTGTTCACTTAAGTATAAAATAAGACTTTGCAACTTTTAACAGTATCTGATGGGGCAATGTAGAATTATGTGTACAGATGTGAGAAAAGGTTTGAGAGAGTGATAGATACAGAGCTAGCCTATGAATATAGTACTCAGATAAGGTACACAGAAATCAAAGTACTTGAAGTGCTCCTGACACATTTGGCACAGCTGCTGCACAGGTCCTAGCATCTCATTCAACCTGACAACTCTACGGCTTTGTTTAGGTGCCAGGCAGCATTGTGGGATACTCATAGTAGGCAGTACAATGCTGAGGAAAGATTAGTATCTTCCCATGAAACAACTCACAATCTTGTGTTCTAGGACCACTTGTACCAGCACCATCACACTCCAAGATAGACCAAGTCCCAGGAAGCTGGAGTCAAGGGCAGGTTTAAATCAGCTCCTAGACTCACTAGCTGTATGAATTAGAATAGCCACTTACCCTTTGGAGTTTTGCTTTTGTCATTTGTAAAGATAGGAGATAATGACACTTTAATTTTAATGTTTCCTATTGAAGATTAAATAACAGAGTATCAAAGTAGCATTAAAGGCACAGGAAGTGTAAAGTCTCCATGTGTTTAGATTGTAAACAGATGCAGGAATATGCTCAAGACTTGTGCCATGTGTGGGAACTGCAGCTGCATTGGTGGCACGTTGCTTTGGAGGAACTCTGCTTGAAGATCTGGAAGTCACTTCCATTGCTTTATTGCACTCAGAGAGACATCACTGGACATCTTTGTCTGACTCCCCTCCCTGAACTCAAAGGTGGAACTTTCAGACACTCTAGGGAGAAAAAAAAGGAGCTAGTAACAACAAAGAGCCCAACACAAGCCTGGGAGCTAAGAAATGGGGGGTGGGGTGGTCTTCCACTCTATAGAAATCAAATCCTCAGCAAGTTGCCCACTCCATGGTTGTGAGGGTGGGGGTTGGAAATGCACCCTTTAAACAGTTATGCTGTGTTTGTTAATTTATAAATCCCTTTAAGAAAGACAACCTTAAAAGGTGTATGAAATTCCGTTAAAAAGTCAATTTTTATTCTATCTACTTGGTCCATTCACTCCTGCTGGGGGTCCTTATATTATTGCCTAAGTATCACTGAATGTGGAATCTGCCTGGCAGTACCATTCTACACCATACACCATGGTTCCTTGACCTACAAATTGAGTGTATTGAGATTTAGTAGATTCTAGACTAACATATGACATGATATGGTAAAATCCTAGAAGAATGCTGATATACTATGGTTGGAAACCCATCGGGACTGAGACACAGAAGAGTATGTAATTGTTTCCACACCTGTGAGATTCAGAGCCACCACATCAGGTTGACTGGTCACTTGTAAATCGATATGATATTGCTCCGAGTGGGCCTGGTTTTAATTCCCAGCACCCTGGCTGAATTCAATGAACCTAACCTAGTTCAGTGGCAGCTCACAACCATCTGTAACTCCTGATACCTAAAAGGCAAATAAAATTAGAACATAGCCCTTCACAAAGCTAACTGTGGTAGACTAAAGTGACTTTGACTCACAGAACTCTTTATCATCAGTATGAATCATTGTGACACAAACTCAGACTGTCATAGGATAAAGAATATCTGATCTTCAAATGTAATGAACTCATGAAACACAAATGTAGATGGATTAAAGCTGTGCAACATATCTCATGTGCTAGCCCAGTTAACCATAGTTATAGAACATGAGTCCCTTAGGGAATGTTTCATAAGGTTCTGAAACATGTTACATACTCTTCCTGTCTTTCATGTTTCTAAAGATACATAATAAAAACAATGCATTAACATTTCTGATTCTGAATAATTTTATTCAAAACTTGTATTGATTTAGCTGTATACATTTAGATTACAACTGACCATGCACTGCAAAGCATACATTAACATCCAGTAGGTTAAATATTTTGAGACCCATATTACAGACCTGAAAATTTCTCAGTTAGAAACACTGCCCTGGGTATTTTATTGCATTTTAACTTTCATTGTGGTAAAAATCCGTTGTTTTAGGCACTATGTGGTATCATTGTATATTGTAAAGGTAGGTGCTCAGAAAGTAAAACATTTTCCCTCGGGCTCATATAGACACCTCACCTTGAATTTTTATGTGATGTTTATAATGTATGTATATTTCCGGTATGCTTTTCTGTCTTCATTTATAATGAAATCTATGTTTGGGAAGGATGTCATCATTCTTGCGTAGAGCTCTCCTAGGTCTGGTCCCAAAACTACTTCACATATGCTGGGGATTCCTATTTAGTGACCCTATCGCACCATCTTTATCTCCTTTTGTTTGAAACTGTTGTGTATGGCAGATTAGAGATGATTCAGTAAACAAAAGTACTAGCTTCCCTTTCATTGGTTTAAAATTTGACTCCTAGCACCCACATAACAGTTTACAAGCATGTGTAACCCCAGTTCTAGAGGCCTCAACCCTCCTCCACAGGCATCAGGAAAGCGCATGGTACATAGGCATATATGTAGACAAAACACACATAAACATAATTTTAAAGGAAAAAAAAGAAAGAAAAGTATCATGCATATAAATCATCTAAATCATCTTCCTAGTAACTTGTCATCTCCAGTAAAGTGGCACTGTCCTCATTTGTGTTGGCATGCCAGTATACACACAGTGCTCATAATATGGGAAGCTCATGTCTGTTACACTCCGGTAGTTGATGCTTGAAATCTTTCTTGCACTTAAGAGAACTGAACTGGAGCCAGTTTTCTGTAACTTCAAAGACCCAAATGGTTTCCATTACACCATACTGTATCCCATTTCAGTCATAAAAGTTCTATTATGTTTTGGCCCAAATAACCAATAGACCCCATTTTTGCTCCCATGGTAGCTGATAATTCTGTGGAGAATTATAGGGAACAAATTTGGGAAGAGCACAGGCACCTACACTCAGATTTCTATGACAGCATGGATTGCATTAGGCATCTAAATATAAATCCTGCCACACAGAGATGAGAACAAAGAACGCTCTGAGTCAAGAGCTGCTATTTAAGCTTCTGCAACCCAGAGAATGAGTTGTTATTGTCAGTAATACTTTTCTTTTAATAATGCCTGGAGTCAAAGATCAGATTCCAGTATTTTTTGTTGGTGAATGCCTTGATTGATCAACATAAAGGTAATATGCTGGTGGTAAGGCACTCTGGCACATACAACTCATGCTCTTTTCCCTGACCTTCTGGAGGGGCACTAGGACTCAAACAGAAGAGCTGTGCTTGGAATATGAATTGAACCTCCCTTCCTTCTTCCACACTATAGAAAATCAAGGGAACAATTGCCTTGTCTGTAGTTTGCAAATGTGCCATTATAATTCTCCAAGATTAGTTTCTATGTTTTAGTGCTTGTGTTCTTCTGTATTACTCTTCTTTCCCATCGTGGTTTAAGGCATGCTCTTCCTCTAAGCCCTGAGGATTATTCTTTATAACTAGTTCCCCATTTCTCTGTGGCTCCTTCACTTTCTCACATTCTCGGTGTCATTCTACTGGGTTCTTTGTCTTGTCTTTCTGTCCCTGACTTTGTCAAATCATGTGGGTTTCTTGTTTTGATATCACCCATGAGCCCTAGGGAAAGTTAGAGTAAGCAACATTCTTTACTATCTTTGCTGATTGCCTCCATGTCCATAGTTTCTTCCATGGTCCTTGTCCAGATGTTGAGGTGCACTTTGAACTTCCTGCTGTTTGACATTCTGTGTCTCTAAATACTCTTGCTGTCATGAATTTTGTCCCACATGCTTGGCAATTCCTACTCATTCTTAAAGACCTTAAGCACTCCGTCTTCTGGCAATAATTTCTGCCTCCTTTAAGACTAGTGTAGCCAGCCAACTGTTGACATTAGATAATGGGAAATTATTCTCCTATCTTTAAGCAAAAAAATCATTCTGGAAATGCATGAAGAGCACTTAAGCGGAGCAACAGAGAGATTCAAATAGCTAATTCCTGAGTTGTACTCTTCTTACTTGTAGGTAGACGATAAGGTTTAGGCTTAGTGTATTTCCTGCAATTACCTAAGAGAGAGAGAAAAGTAAAGGGGACCGACTGAGCACACCTACTCAGTGAAAAGATTGGACACTAGTTCTGAGCTCAATTCTACAGGGATTTATTCCCATGTTTCCAGAGTATCTGTGGATTCATGTTCTGCCCCACCAATGGGCACAGCCCTTAGGGAGGTGAAACAGTGGAGATCTGGACTGCATCTCCCTGTGCCAAGGTGATCCGGTGCTGAGCTTTAGGGAAGCAATTAGACTCCACTCAAATGGTGTGGGAAGGTGTAGTCTAAGAGGTGAGGATCTGAAATTGGGGTTCCCTTATTTCTTGGCCTCCGGTTGAGAAGTCAGAATTAAGTGGTGGTAGTGGGGGGTCCACGGGCTACGTGATGAGGCCCAAACCAGGTGATCTCAAACTCCTGGACATGCAGGTGCCACTGAGTAGCAAGGACCTGAGAGCAGAGTCCAGAGCCCACTGGCTGAGGACAGCAACCAGTCCAGGACAGGGGTGGGATGGGAGATGGAAATTCCATCTTATGTCATTGGTAATGTTCTTTAGCTTGGAGGTGGTTTTCTGGAAGCTCAGAAAGGCCTTCTACAGGAGATTTAGGCTGCGGCTCTGTAGGCAAAGGCTTTCTCTATGCCCTTCATGGAAATCTCGTTGAAAGAGACAGTCCAGGGTCCTGTCAGCAAAATCTTGCTGGCATATGCAATAGTGTCTGGGGTTGGTGGTTGTTTATGGGATGGATCGCTGGGTAGAGCAGTCTCTGAATGGTCCTTCCTTCCATTTCAGCTCCAAACTTTCTTTGTCTCTGTAACTTCTTCCATGGGTATTTGCCTGGCAAATACAGAAATAGATGCTTACAGTCATCTATTGGATGGAACATAGGGCCCCCAATGAAGGAGATAGAGAAAGTACCCAAGGAGCTAAAGGGGTCTTCAACCCTATAGGAGGAACAACAATATGAAGTAACCATTATGCTCCCCCCCCCCCCCCCCCCCCCCC
>LR750378.1:14638-34006 GCA_902729485.2 Mus minutoides | reverse complement strand
AGAGGATAGCATTTGAAATGTAAATGAAGAAAATATCTAATAAAGAAATAACTCCAGAGAGAGAAAGAGAGAGAGAGAGAGAGAGAGAGAGAGAGAGAGAGAATTTGGTTCCAAACTGTTTATTGGTTGTTCATTGGGTAAAGTGGATGATACAAACTTCTCGGGGTGAACCAAAGATTAAATACCTTTTTTGTGGAGGTATCCAGGAAGGGAAGCTTATTGGTTAAACCCTCAGGGAGTCTAGGCGCCTCATTAGCATGGGAACTCTGTTTTGGGCTATGTGACCTATGTGGGGAGTGTAGACACATATTCTAGGCCAGGAATCTGGCAAGGAGTAGGGAAACCCTACCATGTCTGGTCATGTACCCCAGTTTCCCGGGTCTCAGACCTATTCTACCTAACAAAGTTTCCTGGCACAGTCCACTGTCCCTAAAGTATGTAGGACTCCATACTGAAATTCTGGCAGAGAACAAGCAAAATGCATACATCTTCTATCGTTAGGTTTAATTTTCTTAGGTGTCTTAGGTGTCCAAGCAAGGGCTTTGTATTCAGGTTCTCTCACAAGGACACAGCACATCCCACAGCATATTAAATGGTATTGATTCTGACTCTTTTCCTCGTTAGACTGTACATCTTCCTGTGTAGGCTTGAAAAGGCATATTTGCTCTAATTTTAGCTCTTGCCCAACACAGAACAGGCCTGTTGAGATAAAGTGTGGATTTTGGAGGCAGTCCACTAAGATGCTGATCTCATTTGAATTACTTAATGGGGTGAGAGTTCTGGCAAATTCTGTAAGCTACCCATGCCTAAATTTCCCCATGCACAAGGTAAGGTAAACAGTTTTGCTTTATCTATGTTATTAACATACCCAAATGTTTAGTGAATTTAGAAAGTATGTCTTTTTCAGGGCATTAAGTTACTCCCTAATTTTTATTAATCAGGATGACATCAATGTCATGTGCAAAACAATGTAAGCTACGGCCACTGCTTTGTTTATCTGCCATAACTAGATGGTAAGACCCCACTGCTGAAGAAAGCACTCTCTTTAGATATAGGACAATGAGAAGCCAATTTTGAACTGACAGGAACCTCTCTCATTGATGGCTAGTTTACATCTTGTCAGAAAGTACAATAAAGAGTGAGAGAAAAACATCAGTAGTCTTACCCAGCTCTGGACCTTGCAATGACATGCTATCAAGTTGTATCCACAGTACAAAAGTGACATAATAAGTGCTTTATGATTGAATTTGAGGGTGGGTCCACAGGAAGGATTTCTCATCTAATATTATAAACATGGTCAAAAGCATAATATTGAGGATATCAGACTTTTTCAAGAAAGCTTCTCTATGGAATGGGAAGTCGTTAATGTAGAGCTTCACAACAATAGAAAGTTCTGAGTGTAAATACCTGAGTGCTCAGCTGTGCTTAGCTCCCATTCACAGCTTAGGAAACTTTGCAGAAGAGGAAGTAGAAATAATGTAAAACTCAGTGATGGGGAATAGAGCTATGAAATGCTTTTGGATAGGACATAGGTATTGCACACATTATCTCCCATTAGCTACAGTGACCAGCACAAGACCTGCAGAATGTTAAACCAATTAAAATTTCGAAGAAGCAAAGGATACATTCTCGTGGTATATCCCCAATTGAAAGAACTATTTGCTACTGTGGGAGGTAGAGCTACTCCATTTGAAGATATGGATACTAATAAATTGCCTATACTCAGAGTATTACCACATACCCTTTGCATACAGGCATCACTAGTTGGACTCAGTAGTGAGGTATATGGGGTGGGAGGCAATGGGGGAATTAGTAAGATATGATATATATATATATATATATATATATATATATATATATATATGTATAAAACTCTTAAAGGGTACAAATATAAAATACAGTTATTAGTGCAATCAAAAAAGTATACCTGTAAACTATAAATAGGCTTTGACTAAGTACTAATATGATCATACATTTGTCTTTTTATCTTCTTTTTTATCTCCTCCAATTCCTCATTGGTCTCTTAAAACACACCTTACCTTCCTCCCAACTTTATAAACTCACATCCTCCTTAAAAACAAACAAACAAACAAACAAACAAACAAACCAAAAATTTGCTGAGTTCAATTAGTGCTGTTTTTATATAGGTGTGAGGCCATCCACTAAATCATGGGTAGCATCTAGTGACTGCATGCTTAAAAAATTATTCTCCCTTCCCTAGTAGAGATCAGCTGTTTAAAAACACTTCCACATTCATGTTGAAACCTTGGCTGGATTGATCTTAGTATTTGTGAATATAACCACAGCTCTGGTGAGTTCAGGGTTCAGTGTCCAAAAGATAGCATTTCACAGTATTCACCCCATTTTTCAGCTTTTACATTTTTTTTTAATCCTCTTTCAAGTTTTTATTTTCTTGGTCAGGGGCTGGAGGGTTGATAAAGGTGTTCTGTTTAGAGCTGAGCATTCACAGTGGTTTATTCTCAGGAATTTGGCTTCTTGGGAATCTGCATTAACTGTTGACTACCATAGAAAGCAAGCTCTCTGACTAACGTTGAGAACAACCTAGGTCTCTGGGAATAAACAAAGCGAATTCAATTTGGAAGCAAAATAACAATGCCAGGTGTGGTGGCTTGAACAGGAGTGGCCTCTGCTGACTCATGTGTTTAGATGCTTGGCCTTAAGGAGTGTCATGATTAGGAGGTTAGTGCTTGTTGGAGTAGGTGTAGTCTTGTTGGGGGAAGTGTGACACTGTGGAGGCTGGCTTTCACATATGGCCAAGCTACACACAGTGTGTATCATAGTCTCCTTCTGCTGTCTTTGGATCAAGATGTAGGCTCTCAGTGCCTCCAGCACTGTGTCAACCTCAATATTGTCCTGCTGCTGCCATGACAATAATCTCTGAAACTGTAAGCCAGCCTCAATGTAATGTTTTCCTTTATGATTTACAGTGCTCATGGTGTCTTTTCACAGCAATAAAACCATAACTAAGACACCTGGATTTAATCTAGGGCCTATGACCTCCTTACCAGTTAGCTTTGGACTTTCCAAATATGAGATCCTTTCTGCAGAGCAAATTTCAATTCCAAACAGAAGGTAGCACATAACAGTCTTGCCACTCTTGTACCAGTGGGCACATATTGTGTGGTCAGTCAATATTGTAGCATTCAGGGTCCAGAGCTGCATAAAACCACTAATATCTTATGTCCACCACACCACTTTCTGGCATGATAAAAGCTGGCCAGGTGGGAAGAATTTTATGGTAAGTTCAAGGTTGATTTCTCATTGTCCTACATCCAACATGAGTGGTGTCTTTTAAAATAGAATCTTACCATGTTGGTATAATGGGGACAAAAGGACAATGGCAATAGCACACATGCTTATAAGTATTCATATTCCTCTCAGGCATATGCTTTTATCCCCATAGGTTAGTCAGATAATTATTATAGAAAAAATAACTGAACCATGGATGACTAGTTTTGAAGGCTCCAGATAGTGTGGCTTGGTGTAAGGAGACAAAGAAGTGCTACTAAACACATGGTCGAGGTCCAAAGGGTGGGCTTCAGTAGCTCTGTTTTCTTCTACTGTCAGTACCATGAATGTCATTTGATCTGCTTCAGATCATGAAATTTCATCTTTTTCTTGTTGTTATGTATGGATTGTCCCCAACTGTTTTATTAATGCCTTTTCATTTACACAGCATGCTAGTCTCTAGATAAAGAGCTAGACGAATGGAGGTTTTGTAAGCATGTGGGAGGAAGTGTGACATGCAAATGCAGGAACACTAACTCCCAACTTTTGTACCCTACACATATCAAGTCTGAATATTTTGACCCAAGATTTTATGTGAGTGTTCATTTTGTCAAATTCTAAACAAATAAGGCTTCCATTTTTACATGCCTGTACCATTTCAATTATTTTGGGCAATATTTAGCAAAGTCCATCAATTTCAATGTACTTTTTTTTTTTTTAATACAAAGGCTAGTTGATCTAGTAAATTCATTGGGATTTTATTTTTGAGAATTTTAACCAAACATATCTACTTTAATTTCAACTGTATCTAGATTGCTAAAAATGTTAAAGTAGAGGATTCTTTGAGGTCTGTTATACAAGACAATCCTCTGAACCAAACAACCTTCATCTTTGGTAGATTAGCTATAGCAACATGCTGTATTTCCTGACTGTAAACACCCTTCCATAAAAGAAGGGTTAAGGAGACCATGGGGCCCTTTCTTGTATATTCAATACTCCACACTACTTGTTGCATTAAATTCCATCCTAATTTCACATGGCTTCAGGGAAGGAGCAGAGTTTTTAGGTTTGCAAAGACTATGATGTGGGGTGCTCCTTCTGTGTTGCTATAGGAAAGCCTTCATCCCTGCAAGATAGAGACTTTCTGGTGTAGTATTTTGAAAGGAAGTATACGTATTACTCTATGTAGGCCCTCATCTGTGCTCTATAAATAATCCCAATAAACTCATTAATTTTTTTCAGTGTAAATATTGGTGGATTCATATTTCAGTTTGCCGTTGTGACTTTAGAAGGAGAGGTAGACATTGCTTACATCTCTGTCTGGGTATAAATTTTATCACCTGGCTGTCTTGATGTAGAGATGAATTAGCTGAGACTATTTAGGCCTAAGAGAAAATGGGATGTGGTGGTTTCCAATTAATTAAATGGTCATTTTAGCTCAACCTTGTCATTATCTGTTATCCTAACCATCACCTTAGTAGGTATAGCCAGTTCCCTTGCAAGGTGTAAAGCTGGGCTGATCGTCGTAGACTTGAAAAGCAACCATTTTAGAGCCTGAAGCAAGAGTCGTGGGTCGTGAAGCAGCAGTGAATTTTCCCAGGTCCAGGCATACCTAAGGGTCTCTGGGATTATCTACCATGTCTCTAGAACTTTCCACAAGAACCAAAGTGTTAAAAGGCCACAGAGGTGGGAAGAGGCTAAGAATTTTTAGGAAAATAAGGAGAGTCTCACGCTTGACATTTAAAGCCAAGACGCCGAGAGGAGGATGGCAACAGGATCAGAAAGTGCTGGCTGCGCACACAGATGTTTATAAGGGAAAGAAGTCAGTGTTACTGAGGCCTCTGCTTCAGCCCTGTGGGCTCAGCTGATGAGTTAATTACTCAGCCATCAGAGATAACTTGGTTGCAGTCACACTTGTAACTGTGTAATTATCAAGGAGATTCCACGAAACAACATGTGTTTGTAAATATACAATTAAGTGTTGTCACTAGCATTTACTATGAAATAATGCCAGCCTCTCACGCCTAAGGTGCCAGCTGCTGGTCTCTGCAATTACACTTTTCTTGAAATAGGTCTAACTTTCCTAAAAGTGCCAACTCATAGGACCCCACAGGAACATAGCTGATGTTGCCAATTATACAATCCTTTGACCTCAAAACTCAACTTTCCTATTTCCTATTATGCTTTAACAACCCCTGTCCAGTCTCTGAATCAATGCTCAAGTGTCTGTTCTTTTCCTTAAACTGTAGATTCCTTTGAACCAGGTGTTTCTTTTTTATTGGATATTTTATTTATTTACATTTCAAATGTTATTCTTTTTCTTGGTTTCCCCTTTTTCAACCTCTCTATCCCATGCCCCTCCCCCTGCTTTTATGAAGGTGCTCCATGCCCCCACTCCTACCACACCGTCCTGGCATTCCCTACAATGGGGCATCTAGCCTTTACAGGACCAAAGGCCTCTCCTCCCACTGATGCTTGACAAGGCTGTCCTCTGTTATATATGCTGCTGGAGCCATGGGTCCTTCCATGTGTACTCTTTGGCTGGTAGTTTAGTCCCTCGGGGCCCTGGACGGTCTGGGTGGTTGATATTGTTGTTCTTCCTATGGGGTTGCAAACCCCTTCAACTCCTTCAGTCCTTTCTCTAACTCCTCCGTATTTGTCAGGTTCTGGCAGGGCCTCTCAGGAGACAGCCATATCAGGCTCCTGTCAGCAAGCACTTATTGGGATCAGCAACAGTATCTGGGTTTGGTGTCTGTATATGGGATGGATCCACAGATGGGGCAGTGTCTGGATGGCCTTCAGATTCTGTTCCAAACTGTGTCTCTGTATTTCCTATAGATAGGAGCAATTCTGGGTTACAAATTTGGAGATGAGTGAGTGGCCCCATGCCTAACCTCTGGATATGGTCTCAATAGGTTTACCCTCCCCTTTGCTGGGTATTTCAGCTATTGTCATCCCTGTTGAGTTCTGGGAGCCTCTTGTTTCTGGAATTTGGGACTTTCTGTTGGCTACCTCCAGTTCCCCATCCCCCATTGTTATATACCTCTCAACTGAGGAATCTTGAATGCTGAGAAGTGCCTAAAGAAATATTCAATATTTTTAGTCATCAGGGAAATGAAAATCAAAACAATCCTGAAATTCTACCTCACACCAGTCAGAATGGCTAAGATCAAAAACTCAGGTGACAGCAGATGCTGGCAAGGATGTGGAGAAAAAGTAACACTCCTCCATTGCTGGTGGGATTTCAAACTGGTACAACCACTCTGGAAATCAGTGTTCTTCAGAGAATTGGACATAGTACAACCTGGGGACCCAGCTCTACCACTCATTGGCATATAACCAAAAGATGTCCAATATATAACAAGGACACATGCTCCACTATGTTCATAGCAGCCTTACTTAAAATAGCCAGAAGCTGGAAAGAACCCAGATGTCCTTCAGTAGAGGAATGGATACAGAAAATGTGGTACATTCACACAATGGAGTACTACTCAGCAATTAAAAACAATGATTTCATACAATTCACAGGCAAATGGGAGAAAGTTGAAAATATCATCTTGAGTGAGGTAACCCAATCACAAAAGAACACACATGGTATGTACTCACTGATAAGTGTATATTGGTCAAAAATCTCAGAATACCCAATATATATCTCAAAGACCATTTAAATCTCAAGAAGAAGGAAGACCAAAGTATGGATTCTTCAGTCTTTCTTAGAAGGGGGCACAAAATACTCACAGGAGGGTGGGAGGGACTTGGGAGGAAGAAAGGAGGGAGAGTGGAAAGGGAGAGGGGCCAGGATCAAGTATGGGAGAAGATGGGAATGATAGACTAAGCATCAGGAAATTGAACCAGATGTTTCTTATGCTTCCTTTAGCTACTTAGCTCTTTTGTATCTCTTAAGAATTTTTAATACACCATCTTGCTGGCATACCAAGGAGCAAGGAGAAGAAAGCATAAAAGTGGCATAAATATAATACTAATTCACTAAATCCTCAAAAAAAAAATGTCCATTATAATTCTTAGGGCAGCCCTTGAGAAAATGATTTTAGAATTTGTATTTAAGCCGGGCGTGGTGGCACACACCTTTAATCCCAGCACTAGGGAGGCAGAGGCAGGCATATTTCTGAGTTCGAGGCCAGCCTGGTCTACAAAGTGAGTTCCAGGATAGCCAGGGCTACACAGAAAAACTCTGTCTTGAAAAAAACAAAACAAAATGACAAAAAAAAAAAAGAATTTGTATTTAACTTTATAATCTAGGTGCTTTAGTTTGTACTCTGGATCAAGATCCTGAAAGTCTAATTATGTATTTCTAAAAGTTGAGTTTTATTTGACAATTTATTGTCATATAGGTACAAGTGTTTTAGCTAAGAAGACTATTTTAGTTTATTAAAACTTTAATAAAATATTTTGAATTAAAATAAGATGCCTTGGAAAGTATATATTACAATATATACTTTCATTTGAGTGATGAAACAATCATTAATATCACAGCAGATACTCATGCAAGCTAAGTAACTCAGGAAATATTTAAACATAAGTCTAACATTTTAATTGCATGATGATCAAATGAAGATGATCCAGAAATCACTGTTACATCAAAGCCGAAAATAAAGCTCAAGTAGTGTACGCATCCTGCTAGATTAAAATTAAATTAACATACATATAGTTAACATGTACATGGCAAGCGAATTGAGGTTATATTGTATTCCCAGGGCCCCAGTGAGTGATGCTTTTGCCTTTGAAACTCATCACAGGAACATTTAGAATTCAGAAATTTGAAACCAGTTGATACCTGACCACAAGATAAAATCTTGACTTATTTTTGAACCATTCATATGAACAGTAATTATATTCTCTCTCCTTGGGCTGTGATTCCTTCATCAGCTCTACTATTTTTCTATAATTTCCATGACACTTAGATTTAACACATTCTCATTTGACATTGGCCTGTGCTTGCTATCTTCTTTCCTTATTCTCCAAATTCCACCTAATCACCTCACTTCTAGTCAGAGTTAAAGTGGATGGTAAGTACTACCTGAAGGGTCTCTACCTACAGGTGATTGTAGGTGTCCTAGTTCTATAGTTCTATAGCCTAAAATTTTAGCATTCCATTTTAACCCATAGCAGCATAACAGCATAACACAAAGTGCTATGAAACTGCCATCTACCTCTCAATGGAGCCAGAAACCTCAGACTCTGTTCTCAGAGCTCCCTTCTCCTACCTAATCCATCATAAATTATCACTGACTTTTGCTTTCCTAAAACCCCTCTGATCACACCTATTCAGTTTCCCCATGACCTCTGTTCCATCATCACTTTCTTCTAGTCTGTTTTCTAATGGGCCTGCCTACCTCCACCCAAAGAGAGCTTCATAATCCTTGTTGGTTTGGGTATAAACTTTTACAGTAAAATCCATGTATATCACTTAGCTGCTTAAAACCATTCACTGGTTTTCCTTTGCTCTTGAATAAAAGTCACAGCCTTAGTACAGTGACCTGTGGGCTACCTGTGGGCTCCCTGTAGCCTGCCTTTCTCTACCTCTGGAGCTCATTCCTTACTAACCTTCCATATAACAACAGAGTGGTTAATATAAATTTCATAGTGTCTTATCCATCCACACGTTATACATATTTATAAAATGAATGAATGCATTGAAACACAATGAAGTATAAATTAATTTCACAATGATAAAACCATAATCTAATTTGAGGAAATGAAACATGAGTATGGAAAAACAAGTTATCAAAGGAAAGTTAGACTGAGACATTTTTGAAAATGTACAAGTTGGACTCTAGTGTACCTTACCAAAGGAAAAGTTTGTACTTTTTGAAATCTTCATAAAAGGGCTATCGCCAATGCCATTTTAATAAAATTGGCCAAAATGATGTACTTTGTAAAAAAAAAATAAAATAAAAATTTTTAAAAGCTACTGCTCATTATGGCCCAAATATTTTCTCTACTTTCATCCTCATTGATGAGATTGGGGCTTGACATAATCTTCTTTTATAAATGGTTAGAACTAAAAATGGTTGAAGCCTTATGGCTTCATGCCAGTATAGTTTAGAGGCATAGGGAGTTCAGCAGTTTGACAAACCTTAGTCCAGAAAAAACACACTCATATTTTAGGATATTTTGTTTAATAGGAACTCATAACCTAAAATCAGCAGTATGATTCAAAGTTCAATGTGTTAGACACTAAATTTAATGTCCTTAGATACTAGGTTTAATTCAGAGGCTCATCCTCCAAATTCTACCACGTCTCCAAAGTGAGAAGAAAGAATTTATCAATATTACAAAATGAGTCTTTTTTTAATCTTCCTTTTTAAGTAATACCAATTATTTTTAGGTGAAAAAATTTTAGCATTTGTATAGGACAGACATGAAATGGATTGAATTTGAATGTCGAAGACAAAATTTTAAGGAAACGTTTATAGAAATCCTTATTCTGTATGTTAAGTGTGGCTAAGGAAAGAAAACATTTTCCACATGAGTGATTAACAGTTGCAAGATACAATTCACAAACCAGATGAAACACAAGAAGAAGGAAGGCCAAAGTATGGATACTTTAATCCTTCTCAGAAGGGGGAACAAAATACCCATGGAAGGAGCTACAGAGACAAAGTGTGTAGCAGAGACTGAAGGAATGACCATCCAGAAACTGCCCCACCTGAGGATCCATTCCATATTCAATCAACAAACCTAGGCACTATTGTGCATGCCAACAAGAGCTTGCTGACAGGAGCTTGATATAGCTGTCTCCTGAGAGGCTCTGCCAGTGCCTGGCAAATACAGAAGTGGATACTCACAGCCATCCATTGGACTGAGCACAGGGTCCGCAATGAAGGAGCTAGAGCAAGAACTGAAGGAGTTGAGGTGGTTTGCAGCGCCATAGGAGGAACAATATGAACTAACCAGTAGCTCCAGAGCTCCCTGGGGCTAAACCACCAACACAAGAGTACACATGGTGGGACTCATGGCTCCAGCTGCATATGTAGCAGAGGATGGCCTAGTTGGTCATTAATGGAAGGAGAGGCCCTTGGTCCTGTGAAGGTTCTATGCCCCAGTGTAAGGGAAGGCCAGGGCCAAGAAGCAGGATTGTGTGGGCTGGTGAGCAGTGGGAGGGGAAACCAGGAAAGGGAATAATCCTGTGCTCATGTCTCTAGCTGCATATATGGAAGAAGATGGCCTAGTTGGCCATCATTGGGAAGAGAGGCCCCTTGGTCATGCAGACTTTATATGCCCCCGTACAGGGGAGCGCCAGGGCCATTATGTGGGAGGGGGTGGGTAGGGGAGCAGGGCGGGGATGGGGGAGGGTATGGGGAACTCTCTGGATAACACTTGAAATGTAAATGAAGAAAATATCTAATAAAGAGAAAAAAATATTTGAAATGTAAATAAATAAAATACTAATCAAATAAATAAATAAATAAATAAATAAATAAATAAATGATTTTCATACCCATAAAAAATAAAATAAAATTACCATAAAAAACAACTGATAGATAGATGGATGATAGATAGATAGATAGATAGATAGATAGATAGATAGATAGAATATTTCTTGATATAACTTATGTTGAATAGGCATACTTCAATTGAAATATCAACAGGCAGCTATTGATTCTTGAGCATACATCATATTTAACCATCAAATTGTAGCACAAACCAAGACATAAAACCAGATGATCTTGAAGTCAGAGCTCTGATCAAAGATTAATTCTATCGGTTTCCCACTTTCTATCTTAACTGATCCCAAACAATAGAAAGTTGGCTGGATTTGAGTAATACAAAGATTTCTTCAATGTCCAAGCATGGTAAAAAGCTTGGATTTTAGAGCCAGAGCATCTGTGTTCAAATTCCCTTCCTGCTATGTATTGTCTAAGTTTAGAGACAGACTGCTTAACTTTCACTCTTGTGTTGTGGGGATACAGAAACCTGAAAGCTGAAGAAATAGTAACAGCTGAAGCACCTTTTGTTTTATTTTGTTTTGTTTTGTTTTGTTTTGTTTTGTTTTGTTTTGTTTTGTTTTGTTGGTGGTGCAGATCAGGTAAAATTAATGATATAAAGTGCTTATCATATCCATTGTATTTAAATCACCATGATTAACTCTGTCATTTGTTCACTTGTATTTGCATGTTCATGGAGAAATTCCTTAATGTTTTCAAGTTTACTTTCTATATCTGCAAACTGAGCCTAATGACAAAATATTCCAACAGTGTTTTGGGAAAATGTATGTAAATGGCCTGAGAAAACCCCTTGTTTACCAGAAAGCCCATCACTTGAGATATATTAAACATTTGAAAACGTTACATGAATGATTGAGGGAAATTGCACAAAACAACAATTAATTTAGGTGATGAATTATTTCATGGTATCCTCACTGATTTATTTCACAAAAGCTTGAAGTATCTTCCAGTTGCTAGCTTCCATGTTAACTCCTAGAGAATGCGAAGAGAAGTGGCCTTCCATGGAAATCTGCCATCGCGTGTGAGAAATAGACATTTGAAGTCAGAGCTCTGATCAAACCATCCATCATTACACTGTTACCAACCACACTGATGAAGATATGTAACAACCACCTTGAGCTCATTTCTCTCACATTGCAAAGGTAAAGCAGGATTGGAGGAGGTGGACTAAATAAATGGGATTGCATTTAATTATTGAATTCTATGTTGAATGAAAAAGATTGGTGACTTTTTATATCTTATAAGTTAAATTTTGCACTTTAATCAAAATGTGTAGCTTAGTAAGAGATACGTATCCATCCATTTATTAAAGTATATTTTACCATGAGAGGTAATTTCAAATAAAATAATATAAATAATTGTGGTTTCCAATTGTCAACTGCTTTCCCCATACAATGTACTATGTCCTTTTTCCTCAAATGCAACCTTTCCTATTGGACCATATTCAAACACAGTTAATTAGAAAGGAAGGAGAGGGGGGGAAGGAAGAAGGAAGGAAATCAAATCTGAACTTCTGGCAAGTTACATTTTATTTGTCCTTGTGCCTGTGAGATCCTTCCTCGCCTTCCATTCCACATTGCTCAGCCACTCCTCAAACAAACACAGATTTAAAATGTTCCAAGAGTGTTTGACTTATTCAGTGACTTCATCATTAAAAGGACACTGGGGAAGGAGGCAAGAGTAGTGTTTCCAAGATCCATTACCATGTGCAAGCTGCCTTCTCCCACATCCCACTCTTGAAATATCACCACCCATTCAGTTTTATGCTGTCACGGTAGCTATAAAGCAGTTCCCTGAAAGATATGTGGGAAATCTATCACTCCACACTGGAGCAAAAAACTTTAAAATGCAAGGCCAAGAGGAATAGGTGTTTTATAAATTTGAAACCCAGAGGAAAGTAGTGCACTCATGGTGGTAATATTTGTATGTATTTTTCCCCATAAACACTTAAAATGATTGGGGCAGTCTTTAAATAGGATAATGCAATAGAATTTGGTCTCCTGGTTAGATTACTTTAAGCATGGCAAAAAGGGAAAAATCAGTAGCCCAGAATCAAACTTAGTGGCACTGTTCATTTGCAATTGATTAAACAATAAGGGTTCAGAACCAGACTGGACTATTCATACACAGGAAGGATTTAAATAATGAAGCACTTTTGTAATTATGCCCTTGGTGATCAGAATATAATTATAATAATGACATATAAATCTTTAATTGTGACACAATAAGTGTATCTATGTGTAACATGTCTTCACCAGTATTCCTGGAGTCAGGTAACAGCCCAGGAGGAGGGGCCAAGACAAAGGAGAAAGGGAAATGGTTTTCTTCTTCTCATGAGTTTCCTTCTGGTTAATCAGCTTCAGTTTCCTTTTGTTCTCAACTGTCTCTTAGCAAATAGAGAGTATTCTACCTGAAGCTGAATTTAGGATTTCAGCATCTGTCCTTTCTCATTTGCTAGGAATTTACAAGCTCCATATGACAGAGTCCTGGATAATGAATACCAGTTTCAATGAATAGGTGATAAAGTGTAGCTGGTGATTCTAAGGTCGTTAGGATCAGAATCACCTGGAGGGCTTGTACAACACAGGGAGCTGGATGGAAACTGTAGAATGTCTGATTCAGTGGATCTAGTCTACGTGTACTCTCTTGCTTTTTAGTGTGATGATTATATATATATATATATGTGTGTGTGTGTGTGTGTGTGTGTGTGTGTGTGTGTGTGTGTGACCAAAAGCAACTTGGGAACTTGGGGAACAAAGTGTTTATATACCTTTCACTCCCATACCAAAGGCCATTATTGAAGGAAATGGGCACAGAAACTCAATTGAGGAACCTCAAGCAGTAACTGAAGCAGAAACCATAAAGTAATGATACATGCTGGTCTTCTTGCCATGACTTGTTCATCCTGCTCTCTCATACAACCAAGGCTACCTGCTCAGGTGCTGTACTGTCCACAGTGGTCTAGGCCCTCTAACACCAATCATTAATCANCCATTATTGAAGGAAATGGGCACAGAAACTCAATTGAGGAACCTCAAGCAGTAACTGAAGCAGAAACCATAAAGTAATGATACATGCTGGTCTTCTTGCCATGACTTGTTCATCCTGCTCTCTCATACAACCAAGGCTACCTGCTCAGGTGCTGTACTGTCCACAGTGGTCTAGGCCCTCTAACACCAATCATTAATCAAGAAAATAACCCCACAGACATACACCTACAGTTCAATCAGAGGGAGACCCTTTCCCAATTGAGGTTCAATCTTCCCAGGTGATTCTAGCTTAAATCAAGTTGACTAATAAGTAAATAAATAAATAAATAAATAAATAGAATAAAAACGAACAAACAAACAAACAAAAAAAGAAAAACAATAACAACAAAACTAGCCAACATACTAGAGTAGGGTTCAAAGCACTACTTTGAACATGTCATACTTTGGACACCTTCCCACTGGAACTGGCACTGCTCATTTGGTGTTCTTTTGAAATCACTTTGTTGGGCAGGCTGGCTTCCTATGCTAGCTAGCTCTTCCACTTTATGACCCTGAACCTCAAGCTCAGTCTTGTCTACTATGAAATGATCCAGTTTAAAACATGTACATATGGGCTAAGCAAGATAGAACACACATAATTCTTGCTTCTGTGCTTCAGTTTTGAGAAGCATTTTGTAAAGTTTAGACAATTTTAACAGTATATTGGAATCTGATTTTTATTTTCTCAATGCTTATGAGCTGTTGTAAGCTGCTAGCAGCTAGAGTGGAAGGACAAAGATTATGAAGCAACAATACTCAGTACTCAATATGATTTATATTTAGATCACAGTAAATCTGATTTTATTGCAGTTTGGTGTTGTTCAGGCTGTGTAGGAATCATTTAAGAGAGGTATGCTGAATATGGAAATAGATAATGAGTGTGGATATGTATACTGGAGATATAGATATAAATGTTATATCAATTTGGACTTCAAAAAAATCAACCAAAAATAATTTTATATATTTTTTAATTGTGGAAATTATTGGGTCTGGTTGAGTGTTCTCCTGATATATAGTTCATAAGGCATTGTTCTCATCTGCAGGAGCTTTCAACAATATTTTCATGAAAAAAAATCTTGTTGGTTAATCTCTTCTGTAGATCACATACAACATAATATCAATGAGTTGTATCTTTGGATCAATATTTTGGTTTTCAGAAGATCCTGGTTTATTGTCAAATGATGGTTTCTATACTGGCCCAAGAAGTCATTGTTCTTCAGGAGTATTCACTAGTACATACCCTTACTCACATGTACTTCCTACAGAACCAAGCTGATGAACTGGGATTTTTAAAAAAAAGTATACATGAAATTGGAATAAGGCTGGGCAGTGATGGCGCATGCCTTTAATCCCAGCACTTGGGAGGCAGAGGCAGGCGGATTTCTGAGTTTGAGGCCAGCCTGGTCTACAAAGTGAGTCCCAGGACAGCCAGGACTACACAGAGAAACCCTGTCTCAAAAAACAAAAACAAAAACAAAACAAAGACAAAAACAAAAACAAAAAAAATTGGAATAAGATGGTGGCAGAGTCGGGATAGAGTAGGGATTGCAAGGGAAGATTACAGGGATGTATTTAGCTAAAATACATGATACACATGTATGAAATGACAAAACAAGAAAATGATAATAAAAAAGGAAAAAAACAAAACAAAACAAAACATGAGTCGGGTCCTGAGTTAGTTACTATGTGTGTACAAATGAGAGATGTACTGGATGAGTATGAAATGGCTAAAATAAATTTTAAATATTGAACATTACTGCACAAGAGTAAGACATGCAGATGATGGAGACTCTCAGAGGACTTGTGTTAGGGATATAGAGGTAGGAAAAAACATAGAGAGAATACACTATTAGTTGTGTTTATTTTAACAGATTTGAGCCCTATGTATTTTAAATAGGTACATGATATCATGAACCATAAAGCAGAGGCAACAATTCTTGATTTCTGTCATTGTAATTTTGGTTTAATTTTGGTTATTTTTATAATATACTAGATGCAGTAGTTTCTTTTTATCTATAGATATATGTTCCAATATTTTCAAAGAAGACAATATTTGTGATTTATATATATATATATATATATATATATATATATATATATATATCACAAATATTGATGAAGGTTAACATTTCAAATTTGTTCAGAAATATAATAGCGACCTCAACTAATAATATAATGTGAAATTAATACAGTTTAACAGTAATGAACACCACCCTTCTTTCTTCTCTCTCCATACAACCAACCATGTTCACTGTAAGTGAAAATATAGATTATTGGCTTCTAGATAGGAAAGAGATTATTGCCTTATGCCAAGTGTTTTCATACATAATCTAATTAGAACCCCATGAATCATCATTGTGAAGTCATATTTCCGCCACTTTAAAGGTGGAACATGAGCCGCAATAGGATACACATACCCATACACATCTGACTTAATAGTAGCAATTTCTCTAAAGTGATTCTAATTGCATTTATAAAATTCTTTTTAAAAATTTATAAAATATTATTCACCAACATGGACTTAAAATGCATTTTATAGGAAAAAACAAAGAGGAGTTCATTTAACCATAAGAAGAAGATGGAGCCACTTCTCAGGTCCTAGGCAGAGAGATTAAAATATACCAGCACCTATGTATTTTGGTAGCTATGCTAGCTGTGTGAGAAGTAGCTCTGAAAGCATGCAGCTTATATTAAATTGGTTTGCTTATTCTTTGGATATTTGATTGTTCTTGCAATTTTTCATCTTCTTCTCACCATTTACAATATTGGTCATAAAAGTAAAACAATTTATTGAACAATAAAAATGTCCTTATAAAACAAAAGTAGTAAATTCTTCTAAAAGACAGCTCAATGACATTCCTTGGGAGACCCAGGGAGAGGGCCTAACTAGCATAACACAATCACAACTGTGGGAGGATACTGAGTCTTTACTGTCAGAAAGCAACAATTAGAGAACCTGTGGATGTTTATATAATGGGGAGACACCTGATGTTGGGTGTCAGGGATGAATCATGACCTTGACATGTATAAAACCACCACAATATTTCTACTTACATGTATTCTGCATTGACATTGAACATTCAAAGGTATTTTATGTCACTTTGGTAGAAAGATTGATGAGGTATTGTGTGGCAAGCTCATTTAAGTGACAGCTCACCTGTCATAGACAATGGAACTGTTTTAAGAGAGCTTCCATATTCATACCAGTCTCTATGGCATTTTCCTTTAATAATGCATTGTGAAAAATAAGATGTTTAGCCAAGGCTGATAATTCTTTGAAGCTCTAATCATTTAAGCTGTCTACCCTTGTTCGGGATAATCATTTCTATCCATTATCCATCATGCTAAGAAATGACAGCTCAGGGACAAGGAGACTTTTCAAGTAAATGCTTTAAGACAGTGCTTCAGTGTGCCGGCACTGGCTGATGTTAATTAAATTATATAAACAATGATTCACGATACAAACACAAAACAAAGAATCCTGAAAAAAAATACAGTCCAATAACTTTAAAACCATAGATTCTTCCAAAGAAAATGAACGAGGATCTTTTTACTCCTAAATTTGTGCTTATCTTCCTAAAATTGCAATTGTCAAAAATACATATTCTCTGAAAGTGTCACTTCTTCTTTGATTATAGAAGGAAAGGATGAGCATTTCTTTCTTCTTGATTAGACTCATTTTGAGGAAAGGGAAGTAGGATTCCTTAGGAGTCACACGATCACAAATAGAGACCCTTTGACATTCTTAAATTGGGAAATCAAATGCCAGTGGATGAGGTTTACATCATTTTGTGAATGCCAATATTTATTTAATGTGCATTCTTGTTGAATAGCTGCCGGTATTTCTTTAACATATAATGTTCTCTTCTAATAAGTGTTTGAAAAATTGAGAAAGCTTTTGTGTTTCTGGAAACTCTTATTTTCTCAGATGGGCAACAACTTTGGAATAAGCAGAAAAAGAAACTACAGACCTCACGTTCTACCCAATAATGTGTACCCAAAGCCGAGGAAAAATACCTCAAGACCACTCATATATTTTAAAGTATTACAAAGTCAATGCCCTGACATCTTCCTGTAAACTCAGATGTTTGGAGTGTTAAACTAACACCATTAAGAATGAAAGGAGCTCCTAGATCATTCTTGTCTTCTGACACCCCTGTCTGAAATCATACACAGTAGGAGGCCCCCCCAAAAGGTGAAATTTCCACAAATACCAGACACCTCACTATGAATTCATATCCTGTCCATGGTGGGCTTTAGATAAAGTAAATCCTTATGTACATTTTGAGGTTCTTGAGGTTATATGCTATCTTATACATCTTTTTATAATCCCAAAGGAAGACTTCAGAGAGACAGTCAATGTTGAGACTTCAGTGAGAATGATGTATATAGCAACTTCTTTAGTTTAAGCCCATGAAGCCTCACCAGAAGTTTTAAGAATGGCTACAGAGAGATGGCTCAGCGGTTAAGAGCACCAACTGTTCTTTCAGAGGTCCTGAGTTCAATTCCCAGCAACCGCATGGTAGCTCACAACTATCTGTAATGGAATCTGATGTCCTCTTCTGGTGTCTGAAGACAGCAACAGTGTACTCATATACATAAAATAAACAAATAAATCTTTTAAAAAAACAACAAAAAACAAAGAATGGCTACAGAGTAAAAGGAGTATTCAGAAGAATGCATTGTTGAATACTTCATAAACCTAGGAGAACAATATGCTATAGGAAGAGAAAATTGGGAAATTATAACCAACCATAAAAACGTGAGAGTGCATTCAAATTCTATTTACCATTCTGTTACATTCAGATTCTCAGTGCATCATCATATAACAGTGTCCCACACTGGAAGTGGCAGAATCTTCTTATTCAGATGCTATCTGTTTCAGAAAACTCTTCACAAACACTTCCAGACAACGTTTTCACCAGGTACTGGAACATCCTGTGGCCTAAACAAGTCTACAAATAGAATGACAACAGACCTCTAGCTTAATTCTAATATAGTATCAGAGGAATGATGGATATAATTCCACTTATCTTATTTATATTTTTACTGGTACAATGTCTCTAATTCTTGAGTGAATATAAGCTTTTAAGAACTCCAATTAAGTGTTATTAGTAAAAACAAATATAACCAAAATAAACAAAGAGCCACAAGGTACAGTGTATAAAGCTATGCCTACAGTGAGAGATCATATCAGTGTCTGCATTAACTGTAGAACAGAGAGCTTTAGAGATATAACTTCAATTGTCAGAAATTTAGGCACATACAAAAACTAGCTCAGCAACACTGGGTGGAATGTTTGTAGAGTAGCTGGCTATATGCTGATGTGACCAATATTATGAAGCAAAGTTGATCAATGTTTTGATAAAAACTTAACATTGGACAACTCAATAAGAACATTACTGAAGCCATTATACTTTATTAAGACTTTTTGTATTTTTTTCTCTTTTTTTTCTCTTTATTAGATATTTTCTTCATTTACATTTCACATGTTATCCAGAAATTTTCCCTTACCCTCCCGCGTCCCCGCCCTGCTCCCCTACCCACCCCCTCCCACGTAATGGCCCTGGCATTCCCCTGTTCTGGGGCATATAGAGTCTGTATGACCAAAGGGCCTCTCC
>LR750378.1:0-14457 GCA_902729485.2 Mus minutoides | reverse complement strand
TGGCAGAATCAATATAGTAAAAATGGCTATCTTGCCAAAAGCTATCTACAGATTCAATGCAATCCCCATCAAAATTCCAACTCAATTCTTCAAGGATCTAGAAAAGACAATCAGCAAGTTCATCTGGAATAACAAAAAACCTAGATTAGCAAAAACTCTTCTCAACAATAAAAGAACCTCTGGTGGAATCACCATGACTTTTTGTATTTTTAATTAATCATTTTATTTTTTTACACTTCAAATGATATCTCCCTTCCCTGACTGTGTTGCTTACTATTGGATCTACTTCCCCTAACTGGAATGCCTGGTTGTCTGGGCCTAGTGAGAAAGGACATGCTGTGTCCTGCAGTGAATAGATGTCCCAGGGTGGGGTGATACCAAAGGAGGCTTCCCCTTCTCTAAGGTGAAGGAGGGGCGAGTAGTGTGGGAAGGAATGTGCAAGTGTGGCACTGGGAGGAGAAGAGAACAGGGGTTTGTGATTGAGATGTAAAATGAATTAATAAATATATTATTGAAAAATATTAGATATTTCTATGATCTTCCATAGAAATATTAGATATTTTCATGGATTTTTTTTTTAGTGAAGAGATTAAGAGGAAGAAAGTATTGGGTTGATAACCTGCAAGCTCTAAAAATCACATGCCTAAACAGATGATTACAGCTAGGAAAAGTATCATAATTGCAGGGAAAAAAAAACTTTCCACAGTAATTCCTAGTAAATTAAAGAATTTATGTTCATCAAGCTAACTCTACAGAGGAAATTAAATGAATTTCTCATACTGAATAGATGAAATACCATGATTAAAATGCTAAAGGAAAAAAATAAACAATTCTAGGCTAGTTATACAAAGGTAGGCTAAGCAGAAAACCCCAAATTAATAACAAAGGTATAAAAAATTATACAACTCTTTCAATATTAACTGTGAATATCAATAGTCTAAACTCCCTAATCAAAAGACACAGGTTTGTAAACTGGATTTTAAAGAGGAAGATCCAGTTTTATTGCTTCCATAAAATACCATCTTACAACCTAAGATAGGTACTGACATGGGTGAATGGTTGGGCAAAGGTATTTCAGGCAAATGAAACCAGGAAATAAGCAGGAGTTGTTATTCTAATATCTGACAAAAGTGACTCCCAATCAAAACTAATCAAAAGAGATAAAGAAGACCACTGCATACTGATTAAGGAACAATCAATCATGAAGACATTACAATTCGAAACACATATGCTCAAAACACAGGTGTACCCAAATTTATACAGGAGGTGCTACTAAACATAAAGCCAAAGATAAGTACAGACAAAGTAAGAGTAGATGAATTCCATATTTTGCTTTCAATAGTAGACAGGTCATCCAGACAAAACTAAGTGAGAAATTTGGGCATTGAATGACACCACACCGACCTTTCAGATATCTCTAGATTGGCCCTCAAATGTGAGAAAATAAACAGTCTTCTCAGCAACCCATGTTACTTTCTCTAAAATAGAACACATACTATGACACAAAGCATGTCTCCAGAAATATATGAAAATTAAATACCTCAGTTTTCTCTTACCACAGTGGAATAGAAGTACATATTAACAGCATTAGAAAATACAGAAATTATACAAAGGCACATGTCTTAGGTAGGTTTCATTGCTGTGAACGGACACCATGAACAAAGAAAGTCTTATAAAAACAATATTTAGTTGAGGCTGGCTTACAGGTTCAGAGATTCAGTCCATTATTATCAAGACGAGGAGCATGACAGTATACAGGCAGGCATGATGCAAGCTGAGCTCTACATCTATATCTGAAGACTGCTAGCAGAATACTGGCTTCCAGGCAGCTATGATGTGGGTCTTATAGCCTACACACACAATGACACACCTACTCCAACAGGGCCACAGCTTCTAATAGGGCCACTCCTTGAGCTGAGCATATTCAAACCATCACAGCAAAGAAATAGAACAACACAGTTTGAATACTGAATGTATGGTTGATGAGTTCAAAAAGGGTGTATAAATAGGAAAACAAGTTAAAGTATCTTTATTTGCAGATTATGAGTTTATATGTAAGAGACCCTTAGTGCTGATTAAAAAAAAAATTAACTAAGAGGCAAGTGGCAAGGTACATAATTCACACATAGAATTTAGAAGCCATCCTGCATAACAATGGAGGAGTGTTATAAAGAATCATGACTCCTTTCAACATTCAGAGATGACTACTGAAAACCACAGCTGAAAAATGGCAAAAAGCAAATGACTATTTGGTACCCATCTCCAACAGATGCATTGAAATTTTTGGACCTGCACCTAAGGCTCAGGGATTATAACAGAAGAGGGAGTGGAAATACTGTAAGATTCTGAGAAATAGAAGTTGCCATGAAATTATGTCTCCTAGAAATCTCAAAGACGCTAGACCCATTAAGTCTCATTAACATGGCAACCTAAACTAGACCCAAATAAGGATAACACCAATATCCTTATATAGACACCTTTAATATATCTTTATATAGACACTTTGAATAGAAAAATCTCATCAGGGTCCACTTTAGACAAAAACAAAACAAAATAAACAAAAAAACCAAACAAACCAGAAAATTACAGATGACTAAAGAATGCTGAGAATGGGACAAATAGTCCTCTTCCCCATGGAATATCACACCAATTGGTTACCTAAAACCAAATGTCCATCCCTGAATTATGTACATACAAGTAACTATATATACTAAGTACAATTTGCTTATGTATTTAGCAATATGCAAATGCATGTACATATAGTAAATAATGTATGGTTTATTGAATATATGTCACAACAACTAAAGAAAAAGGCCATTTTTTGAGAAAGAAAGCAAGATAGTAAATATGGAAATATCAGAGGGAGGAAAGAAAGATAAGAGAAAAATTATGTAACTATTTTAGTTTCAAAAGGTGAAAAAATATAAGAGATATAAAAAGATATCATGGAAGTAATCCAACTAACAAGAGCCACAAAAATAAAATACCTAGGGATAAATCTAACCAAAAAAATTAAAAATATCTAATTTGAAAGGTTTGACAGGGAAGGACAAAATATAAGAAGACACATAGAGATAAAAAAGAACTTTAATACTCAAAGAATTAATGTTGTGAAACAGCTACTCTACTACCAAAAGCAATCTAAATCTAATGAAACTCTAACAAAAATTCCAGGGCCATACTTCATATACATAGAAGAAGTAATCTTAAAATTGATATGAGAACAGAAAAGGCCATGAACCATCAAAATAATACTGAGCAAAATTAATACTCTGGGAAGTATCACCCAATTTAATTTCTATTTATTTTTAGAGCCATAGTAATAAAAGCCAGATAATACTGGAACAGACACATAAGGCAATGGAATAGAGTTGAGGACTTGAATATACCTCTGCATTACTGTGTCAATATATGACACAGATGCCACAGATGCCAAAATTATACCCCAAAACACATCAAATAGCTCGGGGGCGGGGGGCATTCTCAACATATAGAATAAAAGCACCTTATTTCTCCTGAAAAAAAACCAAACTCAAATCTAATCAATCTGAATGTTGGACTGAGTACTGTGAAAATGTAGGGAGCATTCTTCAACACAAAAGAAAAGCTTGTTGTGAATAACAATCTGGTGGTGCAGGAAATAAGGATGTCAAGAAAACAAGAAGCTCTTGTACAGCAAAGGAAGCTCTACTGAGTAAAGAGACTCAAATTGGAGAAAATATTCATTGTCAGTTATATCTCCAACAATGGCTAAAATACACATGAACAAAGAAAACTGAACAAAAATAAAATAAACCCAATTAAAAATAGGTCTTCAATCTGAAAAGAGAAATCTCAAACAACAACAATAAAAACACTTCAGATTTTTCTTTGTTGGCTTAAAATTTTTTATACAATATTTGTGATATCCACACCTGGAGAGGCTATTTGGAAGTGTTGTGTAACATATAAAAAGATTAATCTCTTTGGAAGAAGTGAGTCACAGTGGATGAGCTTCTCTAGCACTGAAGCCTAATCCTATTTCCTAGGCACTTTCTGCTTCCTGATTCTAGCCTTCTGCTTTCACTCTCATGTCTTCCCCTCTTAATCTCATGTAATACTCAGTGTGATAGAATGGTCTCCTCATCTTGTAATCCAAAATGAACTTTTTCTCATTTATAAAATATTTATATTTTGATACTCATGTGTGTGTGTGTGTGTGCATTCAAGTACATGTGTGTGCAAATCCCCCACAGCCCAGAATAGTGGGTCATAGTCCCTGGACTTGGATGGAATTTAGGTAGTTATGAGGCACCTGATGGATGTTGGTATTGGGAGTTGAACTTTCTGTCTCTGCAAGAACATCAAATACTTGCAGCCTCTTACCCTATTTCTGCAATTCTTCTCCTTTAAGTTTCTTCTTCTAGCAATGTAGAAAACCACAGAAACCAAGGAAAATATAAATAGTAAATTAATCAATACAAATTACTAATATCTTCACTATGAATCTCCGTTAGTTTGAATATGCTTGACCCATGGGAAGTACCACAATTAGAGGATGTGTCCTAGTTAGTGTAGCCTTTAAAAAGTAAGTGTGTCCCTGGGCATATACCCAGAAGATGCTCCAACATATAATAAGGACACATGCCCCACTATGTTCATAGCAGCATTATTTATAGTGGCCACAAGCTGGAAGAACCCACATGTCCCTCAACAGAAATGGATACAGAAAATGTGGTACATTTAAACAATGGAGTACCACACAGCTATTAAAAACAATGAATTTAACCAGGGGTTGTGGCACATGCCTTTAATCCCAGCACTTGGGAGGCAGAGGCAGGCAGATATCTGAGTTCAAGGCTAGCCTGGTCTACAAAGTAAGTTCCAGGACAGCCAAGGCTACACAGAGAGACCCTGTCTCGAAAAACAAAACAAACAAACAAACAAACAAAAAAAAAACCAAAAACAATGAATTTATGAAATTCTTAGACAAATGAATGGATCTGGAGGATATCATCCTGAATGAGGTAACCCAATCACAAAAGAATATGTACTCTCTGATAAATGGATATTAGCCCAGAAGCTTGGAATACCCAAGATACAATTCACAAAATATATGAACCTAAGGAAGAAGGAAGGACTAAGGGTGGATACTTCACTCCTTCTTAGAAGGGAGAACAAAATACCCATGGAAAGAGTTGTGGGAACTAAGAAGGGGTGGGGGAAAGAAGGGGTAGGGAGGATAGCCCACATCTGGCCAGAGTTCCTCCTATGCTCTGGGCAGGCAGATATGGGAGGGCTGCCAGATGCTTTTCACTTGGCCCCGGGTGAGCATCTAAGCCACCAACCCCTCTCAACATGGAGGTGGACAAGGGGTAGCCCCTGACTGGAGGCCCAGAGCAACACCCTGTAGCCCCGCGGTTATAGGAGAGAGGGCTGAGGGAGAGAGGTTCCCACACAGGCGAGAGTCTGTGCAGAGGGCCTTGATGAACAGAGACAGTCTATGATTTTAGCGCTTTATTATAGAAAGGCAGGGGGAAAGAGAAAAGTAAAAGAGAGAGAGAGAGACCAGCCATGGCCAAAAGGAGAGAAGGGGGAAAGAGAAAGAGAGAAGAAAGGCTAGAGAGTAAGAGGGAGAGAGAGGAAGAGAGTGAGAGGAGAGAAGAGAGGAGAGAGGAGAGTAAGGGGAGTAAGAGGAGTAAGAGCAAGGGAGCAAGAGAGTGAGGCCAAACAGCCCCTCTTAAGGTATGCTGCTATCTTTACTGTTGCTAGGTAACTGGGGAGGAGTTTAGCCTGAATGTCAGAAGCTTGGGACATTTCCTATGTGACTAAAAGCCATGCTTCTCCTGAGGGGGCCTGTAACTGAGACTGGAGCCAGAGTTCCAGGAGCATGAGGGAACTCCTTCCACCCATGTAGGTGAATTATCACCACCAGGTCCAGGGGTTCAACATCTAGCCTCAGCTGGAAACCAGGCTGTCTATGCATAGCTGAATGCCCCACAAAGAGTTACAGAAACAAAGTGAGAAGCAGAGACTGAAGAAATGACCATCCAAAGACTGCCACACCTGGGGACCCAACCTATAAACAATCACCAAACCCAGACACTATTGCAGATGCCAGCAAGAGCTTGCTGACAAGAGCCTGATATAGCTGTCTCCTAACAGGCTTTGCCAGTGCCTGACAAATACAGAATTGGATGCTCACAGCCATCCATTGGACTGAGCACAGGGTCCACAATGAAGGAGCTAGAGAAAGTACCCAAGGAGCTGAAGTGGTTTACAGCCCCCTAGGAGGAACAACAATATGAACTAACCAGTATCACCAGAGTTTCCTGGGACTAAACCACCAACCAAAGAAAACATATGGTAGGACTCATGGCTCCAGCTGCATATGTACCAGAGGTTGGCCTAGTTAGTTATCAATAGCAGGAGAGGCCCTTGGTCCTGTAAGGTTATATGCCCCAGTATAGGGGTCTTCCAGGGCCAGAAAGGAGGAGTGGGTGGGTTGGTGAGTAGGGGGAGGGAGAAGAGATAGGGGAGTGCCAGAGGGGAAACTATAAAAGGGGATAACATTTGAAATGTAAATTTTAAAATATCTAATAAAAAAAGTTTTAAAAAAAGAAACATGTAAAGATTTAATATTATTCAGCAATGAGGTTCTCCTGCAGATATCAGTCCACTGAAACTTAGTAGATAAAGTAATTATTCTCATAAATTTTAAATAAAAAGAGACTCACTATATAAATAAAAAATAAAAGTATGTCACTGTGGAGATGGAGTTTTGAAGTCTCATATATATGTTCAAGTTTGGGTAGTATGATCCCGAACATTCTCCTGGCTGACTTTGGAAGACAGTCTCTTCTTGCCTGCGTTCTGAACAAGATGTAGAGCTATTGGGTCTCTCAGTATCATGTAAGCCCAGATGTTGCTATTCTTCTCACCTTGATGATAATGGACTGATCTTCTGAAACTCTAAGCCAGCTTAAATTAAATGAATTCTTTTATACTTGTCTTGGTTATGTTGTGCATTCACAGCAATGAACCCCTAAGACACCCCTCATACTTTAAAGAACAATACCAAAATACTATAAAATGCATGATCATAAACCCCAAAGCTTAGAAATAGAAGCATCTCTTAGATGTCACATTGCTAAAATTCTCACAAGAATATGGTAATTGAATGAATTTATATCTATTAATAAAATTGAATAAGTTATTAATGTCTTTTAAACAGAGTCAACTCATTCAATATAGTACTTTAAGTTCTAGCCAGAGAAGTAAGATAGCTAAACAAGATCAAGGGTATACACTCTGGAAAGAAAGCAGTCAAAGTATTACTATCTGATGATGATAGGATAGTATAGATAAGCTACAACTAAAATTCTACCAGAGAACTTCTACAGCTGATAAACCACTTCGTCAAAGTGGCTGGATATAAAATTAACTAAAAATAATCTGTAGCCTTTGTTTAAAAAATGATAAATGGGCCAAGAAAGAAATTACAGAAACAACACAATTTATATTAGCCACAAATAACATTAAAAATCTCCTGGCATGGTGGCACATGCCTTTAATCCCAGCACTCGGGAGGCAGAGGCAAGATGGTTTCTGAATTCAAGGCCAGCCTGGTCTACAAAGTGAGTTCCAGGACAGCCAGGGCTATACAAAAAAAAAAAAAAAATCTTCCTGCAACTCTAACCAAGAAGGGAAAGACCTATATGACAAGAACTTCAAAATGCTGAAGAAAGAAATTGAAGTGGATATCAGAAGATAGATCTCCCATGTTCATGGATAGGTAGGAATAGCAGTGGGAATGGCCATCTCACCAAAAACAATCTACAGATTCAATGCAACTCCCATCAAAATTTCAACAAAGTTCTTTACAGACCTTGAAATAGCAATTGTCAACTTCATATGGAAAAACAAAAATCCAGGATATGTAAAACAATCCTGGATAATAAAAGGACATCTGGAATATCTGGAGGTATCACCATCTCTAACCTCAAGATGCCCTACAGAGCAATAGTAATAAAAACTGCATGGTAATAAAGGAACAGATAAGTTGACCAAAAGAGTTGACCAAAAGATTTGGAATCAAAGACCCTGAAATAAACCCACACACCTATAGACACTTGATTTTTGATAAAGGCAAAAAGCATGCAATGGAAAAAAGAAAACATCTTTGAGAAATAGGGCTAGTCTAACTGGATGCGTGTATGTGAAAAAATACAAATAGGTCTTTATTTATCACTGGGCACAAACCTCATATCCAAGTAAATCAAAGACTTCAATACAAAACTGTATACTCTAAATCTAACAGACCAGAAAGTGAGTAATAGCCTTGAACTCAATGATACACTGGACCACTTCATGAACGTAACACCAACGGCTCAGCATCTAAGATTAACAAATGATACATGGGACCTCATGAAATTTAAATGTTTCTGTAAGGCAAAGGGCACTATGAGTAGAAAAAATGACAGCCTATATATTGTGAAAGGATCTTTACAATCCTTATATTTGATGGAGAGCTAATATACAAAATATATAAATAACTTAAGAAGTTAAACAACAAGCCAAATAAATGAATGAAATGTTCAAAATCCTTAGTCATTAAGGAAATGCAAATCAAAACAACTCTGAGATCCTATCTCACACCCTTCAGAAGGGCTAACAACAAAACCTCAAGAGATAGCACATGCTCGTGAGGATGTGGAACAAAAGGAACACTCTTCCATTGCTGGTGGGAGTGCAAACCTGTATAACAATTTTGAAAATAAATTTGGTGGTTTTTCTGAAATCTGAGAACACTTCTATCTCAAGACCCAGATATTCCACTCCTGGGCATAACCCCAAAAGATGTTCCACCATAACACATGGACATCTGTTTACCTATATTTATAGCAGCTTTATTGATAATAGCCAGAAATTGGAAACAACCTAGATGCCCCTCAAATGAAGAATAACAAAAATGTGGTACATCTACACAATGGAATATTATGCAGCCATTAAAAATAAAGATATTATGAATTTTGTAGGGAAATGATGGAACTTGAGAATATTATCCTGGGTAAGGTAAGCCAGACCCAAAACCTGCATGCATAGTATGTACTCACTTATAAATAGATAGTACTCATAAAGTAAAGCATATCTACCTACACTACACTCTACAGACCCAAAGAAGCTAAAGAAGGAAGGTCCAAACAAGTATGTTTGAATCTCAATTACAAGGGGAGATAAAATAATCATAGGAGGCAGATGGAGGGAGGGAACTGAGTGAGAGAGGGGAATGGGAGAAGAATGGGGTGACTTAGTGATCACATGTGAGAAGAGACAAAAAAGAGGGCCAGAGGGCCAAAGTGACAGAGGGCCAGGAGAATGAATGGAAATCAGCAACAAGGGTGGTAAAGTAGGAGGCATCTTAATGATATGTCAGAAACTTTGGAGGAGGTGGCTCCCAGGGATAAATGAGTGTGACCTTAGATGAGACTCACAGCAGTGGGAATATGGAACTTAAAGGGGTCACCTCCTGAAGTCAGGCAGGAACACCAGTGGTGTGATAGGGACACCAACCAACCCACAAGACTTTTGGTCTCAAATTTATCCTTTCTACAAGAAATGTAGGGCCATAGATGGAGCAGAAACATCAGGAATAGCCAACCAATAATCATCCTAAATTGAGTCCCATCCCATGGGCAAATGCTAGTCTCTGACACTATTAATAAATAGTATTGTTATGTTTGCAGAAAAAAGCCTAACATAACTGTCCTCTGAGAGGCTCCGCCAAGGAGCTGACTTTAAAATATGTAGAGACCCAGAGCCAAACATTGGATGGAGCTAGGAGACTCTAATGGAAGAGTTGGGTGAAGAAAGAGGGCAGTGAAAGGGATAGGAGATCCCCAGGAAGACCAACAGCCTCAACTAAACTGTACACTTGAGGGACTTTGTGAGACTGAACCACTGACCAAAGACTATACATGAGCTGGACCTAGGCCCATAGCACATATGTAGCAAATGCGCCACTCAGTCTTCATGTGGGTTCCCACAACTGGAGCAGAGAGATCCCTAATGCTATTGCCTTGCTGTGGTCTGGCATGGCCTTGACTCAGTTCCAGCCCCTAGATAAGAGTCAGCAGATCGTGAGTTTCCTCTAGTGTAGAAGGTAGTTGTAAGTGCAAGGCTTGTTTACACAATAATGTAAGCATTTTTTATGTTTCATGGATTGTTCTCTGTGTCAAGATTAATGACTCTATCACAACTAGAAACAGCATGAGTCCAGGAAGCAAGAATCTGTCTAACGTTCCTCAGCAAAATGGTAACACTGTGCCCTTCACGATATCCCTTAAGACTGTGGAAAGGAGCTCTGAAAACATGCATTCAACAATAAACAGGATTTCTTAACTGTGTAAAATATAACGATGCAATATGAATTGCATGAGGGGATTCATAGACCTGGAAAAACAGAGGCAGCTGCACTATGGAGTCTATAAAGGGAAAGCAATAGTTAATAAACATCACTCTTTGCTCCAGTATTAAAGTGGCACCAGGAGGTAAGGGAGCTGTGATTTCTGGGTGGAATCATACCCAGCTAAGCTTATTTTTTGTGTTTACAAAGGCAGTCAGATTTCTGAGTTCAAGGTCAGCCTGGGACAGAGTGAGTATAGGTCCAAAAGTGGTGGGAGTGGTGACCTCAGGGCAGGATCCCAACCAGCAAAGCTTGTTGTTTGTGTTGATTTATGGGATCTTCAAATGGGAACCTGGGGTAAATAGCTGAATTGATATGTAAATAAAAGACTGGGTTTTGGAATGTAAGAGCTGAGCTATCCAGAGAGCTATTACAACTATTTTAGAATATTTCTTGCAGAATTTCTGACTTTGTTCAGAAAACCCCAAAGCTATCCAGAGGATGATTACAGCTCTTTTACAATTTTGTCCAGCAGGTTTTCTGATTTTGAACAGAAAACCCATGAAATACCTAGAGAAATATCTTGAGCTGACTACAGAGCTATCAGCTGGCACTCCATCACTGATTTTGAGTTGTTTCTTCCACTGTTCCTGTCTTAGTCAGGGTTTCTATTCCTGCACAAACATCATGACCAAGAAGCAAATTGGGGAGGAAAGGGTTTATTCGGCTTACATTTCCATACTGCTGTTCATCAAAGGAAGTCAGGACTGGAACTCAAGCAGGAGCTGATGCAGAAGCCATGGAGGGATGTTCTTTACTGGCTTGCTTTCCCTGGCTTGCTCAGCCTGCTCTCTTATAGAACCCAAGACTGCCAGCCCAGAGATGGTCCCACCCACAAGGGGCCCTTGATCACTAATTGAGAAAATGCCTCACAGCTAGATCTCATGGAGGCATTTCCCCAATTGAAACTCCTTTTTCTGTGATAATTCCAGCTGTGTCAAGTTGACACAAACCTAGCCAGTACAGTTCCCAAACAACCCTCTCTCAGGACTCTTGACCAAGATGAACCTGATCCTGAAAAAGTGAAACATAAAAACTAGGCCTTTTAGGTCCAGGCTTGAGAATGTAACATTTGTGACTCAATGCCCCATGGTATGCTAATCATAAAACAGATAGCAACATTCCTCCACCCAGCTGTTTTCTGGGTTCAGGGAGTGTTCATTCAAAGAAAGTCACCCTGACCCACCCTGACCATTGCTGGAACCCACTATCCAAATGTGCTATTGTTAGGGACTCATAGAAAACTGTCTTGACTTTCTACTTCCTCATCACTCTTAATTGGTATTTTTGGTATTTTCCAACAATGCCCTCCACCTTGAGTTGTGGTTTCTTCCTTTAAATACCCCCTTACCCAGGTACTTGGGGCTCATGGTATTCTACACCTGCATGGTGTACAACTGTGGGTCCCAGTGCATGCCTGGAATAAAAGTCCTCTTGCAGTTTGCATCAAGACCTTTTCTCATGAGTGATTTGGGGTGTCGCCTCTCCTGTATCAGAACATGGGGAAGTCCTCACCTTGTGGGTCTGCCTGGGACTGAGGAAGTTTAGGTCTAGAGTCAGGCATGGTAGAATGGTAATATCTTGGCAGGGCAGTGTCACATCCAGCAATCTTATTGTCAGTGTTTGTGCTTGTGGTCTCTTTTTAAGAATCAATTGCCTAGTGTCAAGGGATGCTGATTCATTGGATAATCAAAAGAAAACCATAGGTAAAAACTGAATTGATATGTAAATAAAAGACTAGGCTTTTGATTTGCAAGAGAAGAGCTATCCTGAGAGGTTTTTAGAATTGCAAATAAGCTACCTGGAGCAGAGATACCACTGGAGATCTCCAGAGAAAGCAGAACATAGAGCAATTTGGAAACCTGTCTCAAGCAGAGTAGAGGCCATCTTCATCTTATTACCAAGGATTTGACTTCAAGTCATTTGTTTTACTGATCCCAGATACTTCTCTCTGGAATCTGGCTCCAAGCTGAGGCTGGTCCTTGGCATTGTTAAGAGAATAAGAATGAATACATAAGTCACATGCTATGAGGAAATTATTTAAATAACATATCAGATATGGTACTGTCACCCAATCTACAAAGGACTGAAAAAGCTCTCTCTCTCTCTCTCTCTATATATATATATATATATATATATATATATATATATATATATATATATAATAGTCAACATGACATGGGACTGGAGTGATGGCTAAATGCTTAAAAGTGTTTGCTATGTGATTGTGAGGAACTGTAGTTCATATCTCAGTCCCCACATAACACATTATGTACCCTGCTAATGCCTATAGCTCTATAGCTCCAATTCTGAGTTGGTGGCTTCTTCTGCCCTTCACCTCTACATAGATATATATGCCCGTACATAAAAGTATGCATATACTCTAGACACATAAAGCAAATAAATATTTACAAACAGACCAACTACAATAAGAGACAACTCAACTCAGAAGACATACCGATGGCAAATACATATATTTAAAAATTATTCATATCATATTTCACTAATAAATTTAAACTTCAGTGATCCTGAAGTACCTCTACACAATTTCTAGGATTCCAAAAATAGTGAACATTGACAATATAGAAAGTTCCTTTCATTACTTTCCAAAATTCCAAATAATACAAATATTACAGAAGATAGTGTGGCAATTTAGTTAATATAAAAGTATGTATATTTTGCCATAATATCCAGAAGTTTAAATCCTTAGTGTTTAACAAACAAGTTCAAGGTTGTATATTCATACAAAATCTTTCAGATGGATTTATAAAGCAGATTTGTTTGTAATTGTAAACATTTAAAAAGCAACTGAGTATCTTTGATGGTTACTAGATAAATTGATGTATATTTAGACTATGGAATTTTTGTTGCTGATAGTCAATGCAGAAAATAGTATATTGTGGCAGGAAATGACATAGAGACTTGAATCAGTTTCAAGTGAAAGATACAAATACAAAACTCTATATGTATGATTCCAACTGATTGGCACTCAGAAAAAGTCAAAGCAATGATGACACTAAAAAGAGAAAGAGTTCACAGAGGAGGAGAAATATGATCTGGAACACATTGAATTTGGAGGGGGGTCAATGAAACATCTCTAGGCATGCCATTATATATTTTTCCTCACTTGTAGAATGCACAGAACAATAGACATCCATGTGAAGTGTAGACTGTGGGTAATCATATTGAATCCCCGTAACTATCAATTGTGACAACTATACCAATGTGTTGTGAGACAATATTTGCTGTACAGAGTAAAGCCTATTAAATGTATGCACTTTATTTGATATACTTTTGACAGGCTTATTTAGTAATCCACAGTCACAAGTTGTGTGGCCTAATATGTTATGAAAGTTCTCTATGTCTCAGTTTTCTTACTCATAACTGCCTGTTTGGATCTCAGTTGGCAGAGAGAGCAGAGATTACCTATGGAGCACACAGATCTCCACACAAGTGTCCAATGGCAGTGATGTTCCAGGACAGAGTGGTACCCAAGGGGAACTTCCTGTTTTTTGTAGAGAAGGGAGGGGGTAATATGGGGAGAGATTTATAAGGATGGAATGAGAAAAAGAAGAGCGAGAGGGCTGAGATAGGGATGTAAAGTGAATAAATAAATTGATAGCAAAAGAAAGAAAGAAAGAAAGAAAGAAAGAAAGAAAGAAAGAAAGAAAGGAAGGAAGAAAGAAAGAAAGGTAGGAAGAAAGAAAGAAAGAAAGAAAGAAAGAAAGAAAGAAAGAAAGAAAGAAAGGAAGGAAGGAAGGAAGAAAGAAAGAAAGAAAGAAAGAAAGAAAGAAAGAAAGAAAGAAAGAAAAACAAACAAAAATGGCCACCGTATATTCACAGAAAGCACTATCAGGAAGTATGGCCTTGTTAGAGTAGGTCTGACTTTTGAGGAAGAAGTGTATCACACTGAGTGGGCTTTAAAGTCTCAGATGCCCAGTGTCTCATCCTTTTCCACTGTCTGTCAATTCAGATGTAGCATTCTCAACTCCTTCTCCAGTGCTATGTCTATG